>SKCR01052187.1:0-73347 GCA_019454045.1 Zanthoxylum bungeanum | reverse complement strand
AAAAAATTTCCATCGCGACTTAATTAAATCCAACTTAATTAAATAATAATGCCTAGCAAAATTATTACGGAAGTCGCTCTCGAATTAATTCCAAATTAATTCGCTCGCTTGAATTAAAATCCAATTTTAATTCCGTTGTTGAAATCTGATTTCAATTAATATATCCAATATATTATTTTAGCCCAATTAATTAAATAGTAAAATCTAATTTCACTATCAAATTCATTTTGCCGATTAATTCCAAATTAACCGCGTTCTCTCTTCTCGACGAATTTAATCCTAGATAAATTCTCGACGCAATTAATCCCAAATTAATTCTTTCTCTGATAATTAATTCCCCGATTAATTATTGTCGTGATTAATCCTAGATTAATTTTCTCTCTCATAATTAATCCCAGATTAATTCTGTTCGAGTCAAATGTCATCAGTGAATCTTCGGGAAGCGACCTAAGAGATCCCTAGATATGTTGGTAGTAAATAAGGTCATCGGACTATCCGAACACGTGCGTACCCGGTACCACATTTTTACCGATTTACAAGACATGGTTGGCATATAGCAATGCACCGTGCCTACCCAATTCTCCAGAAATATTCTTTAAAGGAATATATAATCTTTATCAGGCATAGTATACTAAGTATTGCGTATTACGATCTAGTATCAAATGTCACATGCTAGGCCTAGGGTTGGAATTGTGTCTGCCCCGTACGAAGCATATATCGGATCACTGGCAACTAGTCTCTATAATCGGATAATCATGACCTAGTCATATTATCCCGATGACTGCATTACTTAAGAGTACCAGTTTCATATCCCTGCGTGATCATCATCTCCATATGACTGAAGTGATACTTCCATCTTGACATCACACCCAATACACTACGATTCTCAGTATGCCCAAAAGAGGCGTACACAGAACCTGTTAAAGCCCCGGACAACCAAAACCAAAGCGTATTGATTGTCGTAAGTATTAGCGATGCAAGTCTCAGATTAAGACAATATACACCTACCCTGATGGGGATTCCCATAGACACATAGTCATACTACCAATAGGATTCCGAGGGGTCTATCCAGAGCGAAGCTGTTCTCGGTCCAACGGCTAACATAAGTTCCTATCAAACTTGTATAAGTATCCAATACTTAAATATTTGAGAACTATGTCGTTAAGCTTCCATAACGAGCAAAAGTGTAATACTAGCCTATTCCGCATTATCGATGTCCAGTCTCGATAATACTACGACTAGGGATATTTAATGATTAAACCTTTCATGGATTAATATTGTCTCATATCTTATTAATCTGGTACTTATCATATGGACTTTTATCATTTATATATCCAGGTAATCCAATTACAAATGATAAAAGAGCAATTTTCTTTGTCACATAGTTAATTTTGTACAAGAACACCATGTCCTTTACAAAATAGTGATGCTATGGGTCATAATTGTCCAACAATCTCCCATTTGGCCTATAGCCAATCACTCAAATGTCTAACACCTGAACTATGTACGGGTCACTCATGCTTATGCTGAGATATTGCTTTCGCTAGCGGATATACAAGGTTATCATCTGATGTGATTTATTCGATCATCACATCGCCACGATGTATGATCTCAAGAATCAGATAAAACCGTCGAAGTACATTGTGGGACACAGAAACTGGGCGATGCATGCTGTTCTAGGCTTGCGGCCTAGTTGGGAGTACGGAGTAGCCCGCGGGGGACAAAACCGGAGAATAATGGAGTCGCCACCCGGTGTGAACCAGGAAAATGATTTAAGGCCGTACTAACCCCTCGCAAGGGAAGACCTCAAACCATTGGGTTCGGAATGGTCCCTTACTTATGCCACTTGTAATGATGTGATTTGTGCAATAATTTAATCGAATCTAGCAACATACATTCCCAAGGGAATTCTATTTCACATGCATAAATCAAAAGTTCATCTAAGTTCACATGTAACACATTTTCATATTTTCATACAACCTATTTGAATATAATCTATGTCCAAATTTACATACAACCTATTTGCATATAATCTATGTCTGAATTTGCATGCATAATGATAAATTGAAATATGGCAAACATACAATGTCATAAGCACATTACATTCATGGACACGGAAATGCAAACAAATGGCAGTTGCACGATCATACGTAATAAAGAGAAACAATTAGGTATATAATGCAAAGAAATAACCAAAGAGGCAATTGTACATCAAAATAAATGTGCCATGATGCGATTTGAAAGATAAATAATGGAAGTGAAATAAAAGAGATGCGACATATGCCCACATCTATATAGGACTTCAAGTGTCCGATTGAACGTATCTCACATTCAATCGAATGCACTTTGTCCGGCGCGGCAAAATGTTGTGGCAAAGGTAGCCCGTAGGCTTTCTATCCCTCAAAGTGGAGGACCTTTAATCCAACTTGATTTGCCCATGCGCGATGCAACATGATGCATGATTATGCAAGAAGATGACAGATAAAGAAAAACAAATAACGAAATAAAAGGCGCGGCGAAGTATCATGGTAAAGGTAGACCATAGGCTTTTTATCCCTCCAAATAGAGGACCTTTAATCCAACCTACTAAGCCCATGCGCATCACATCATAATGCATATAAAAGTAAAGACAACAATATTGGATTTCGTATCCCCGAATGAACACATCTTACATTCAACCGAATATACATCATCCGGCGTAGCAAAGCATCGTGGTAAAGGATTTTAACCCCTCGACATGGAGGACCTTTAATCCAACTTACTAAGCCCATGCGCTAATAACATAATGCATGTAAAAAAAATAAAGACAACAATATCGAACTTTGTATACCAGATTGAACACATCTTACATTAAACCGAATATACATCATCCGGCGCGGCAAAGCATCGTGGTAAAGGATTTTAACCCCTCGACATAGAGGACCTTTAATCCAACTTAATAAGCCCATGCTCTAATAACATAATGCATATAAAAAAAATAAGACAACAATATCAGACTTTGTATACCCGATTGAACACATCTTTCATTCAACCGAATATACATCATCCGGCGTGGCAAAACATCGTGGTAAAGGATTTTAACCCCTCAAAATGGAGGACTGTTAATCCAACTTACTAAGCCCATGCGCTTTATCTCATCATTATACAAACAAATAACATGCAGAAACTAAATAACGGATAGTAAATAAACAAGACAAAATAAATCGAAATATGTGCTGTTTGCTCAAGTGGTACGTGGAGTTGTATCCCAAGTACAGACCACACTACCGTCCATTCGGATTCGGCTACGGAGTTTACGTCTGGGTTTCCATCCTATATACCACAAGAGGCGACATATTTTCCATTTTATTCAAGGTCCACAACATACATCATTCCACAATACTCATGCAAATAATAAACAATAAAAATACGAATGAAAATAGATGTAAAAAGTGCCCTCAGGTCTAACCTTTTATGTCGACTCTCGGAAGCACGTTACGAGGCCGTCGGAAGGGCTAAAACTCCGCAACTTTTCTGGTTCGCTGGTTCACTTTTTTCCTCACTGTTTTCACTCCGTTTTGCCACTGTTTTGCTGCTATTTTCGCTCCGTTTCGCTGCTGTTTTGCTGCTATTTTGCTACTGTTTTTTTGTCACTGTTTTTGGTAATATTATGAGACTATTTTCTGCGGTTTTTAGGCTACTGTTTTGGGCAGTTTTCGTCACTATTTTGGGCAGTTTTTGGACTATTTTTCAGTGCAGTTTTGGGCTACTGGATGGGCGTTTTGCGAGGTAATTGGCGTGAATAAGGGCAATTTAGGTTGATGTTGTAAATGGCGTGAACAATGGTAGTTAGGTTGCTGTTTTACGTGAAGGCTAATGGGCTGTGTGAGGGCTCTTGGTGCGTGAATGGCCTGCTGCGTCAACGTGGCTGTGTGTGGTGTTTAAGGCTTACGTGTTGAGGGGTCTTGGCTTGAGTGCTGTGTCGAAGAGAGGGTAGTGAACGTGGGTGAGTTGTTGCTAAATGGCGTGAAGATGTGGGTCTTTTACGTGAGCTAAGGTAGTGGGGCTAATGGCGTGAAGGTTTGGATCAACTAGGGTATTTGTGCGTGAACATGCATGGCAGGGGGGGTATTTGCGTGAAGGTGCTTTGTGTGGATATTGTGTATATTGGCTAGCTTGTTACGTGGGCTTATGGCTGTTGAAGTGTTTGTGAGGGGGCAGTTTTACGTGAATCTGAGGGCTGCATGGTACATGGGCAGGTGGCGTGAAGAAAGTTGGGGTTAGTGCATGGTGTCCTTGTTTGTGCGTGCAGGTGGCGTGAAGGGAATAAGGTTGAGAGAGGTCAGGGAATTGAATTGGGGCAGTTTTTTTCTTTCTTCTCTTGTGTGGCCGTGAATAGAGAGGGAGTGGAAGTGTGCAGGTTTGATGAACGTGAATGGCTTGTGATTTTTGATAGTGCGCAGGGTTAAAGGGGTTTTTAGCGTGAAGGGTTCATGGCTGAGTGGTTGTGAGTGTTGTTTATTTTGTGTTTCCCAGTTGCCGAGAGTGGAAGGAGTGTGGAGAAGAGAGGGCTGTTAGGGTTTATATTTGTAATTAAATTAAATTTCACTTTAATTTGTTTTAATTTAATTAGATTTAGATTTAATTTAATTTGTGACATGCATTTTAAATGTTTTAATTATTTTTTTGATTGGGCTTGGGTGAGATGGGCTTGGTGTGTGTCTTATGGGGTTTAGGCTAAGGGTGTGTTTTAAAACGAAGGTCCAACAAGCGAACCCGAAGCTAAACAAGCGAATAAAATCTAACAAAAATACTGATTCCCTTCCAACGTCCATTTCCCCGACTTCCTTGACTTAAAAGGTAGTGTCTCCAAATGAGACTCATCAAAGGGACTTATATGCAAAAAAGCAGTGCCTACATACATACTTGGATCATTGATGAGACCATAATTCTTTAGCCTGCGTTGTAGCCCAGCTCAGCTGCTAACAGAACTACTCTTAATCTAATTAGGAATTTTGTAGATCCAAAATGCTTCTTTTGCTGCCTCAGCCGCAACAATATATTCCGTTTTTTTTAATCGTCAACAGTATCTTGTTTGGTTGATTTCCAGCTCAATGTTCCTTGTTCAAACAAAATAAGTACCCTTAATGTGACTTATTGTTGTCTTTATCGGTTTGGAAACACGCAACAGTGAACCCAATTACCTCAAGTTCTCCTTCTCCATAAATTAAGAAAGAATCCTTAGTTCGTCTAAGATACTAAAAGATGTTCTTAACATCAATCCAGTGATCATAACCTGGATCGGCCTGATTTTGACTCCAAATGCTCAAAGCATATGAGATACCAGGTCGCGTACATATCTTTCAATGTATGGATTCTCGGAGAGTACCAACAACTTTTAGATCTATCACAGTAGATCCTTATTCCTAGAATAAGGGTTGCCTCTCCCAAGTATTCCATGGAGAATTTAATGAAAGCCAAGCTTTCATGATTGTTAACATATGAATGTCATTGCTAAAAAGCAATACATCTTCAACGAATATGACAATCATTGTCATTGCGCTCCCACTAACCTTCTTATATACACAAGAATCATCATCGTTTTGAATGAAATCACATACCATTATGATCTCATCTAAAAGTTGGTTCCAAGAACACAATGCTTTCTTCAATATATAAATGGATCGATTTAACTTGCAAACCTTGTTTGCATGTTTCGGTACGACAAACCGTCAGTATATTGTAAACATCCTCCAAAAGGTTTCTGTTTAAGGAAAGCATTTTTTGACGATCAGCTGCCATATTTCATAAACGAAATATGCAACACTTGCAAGCATTATCTGAATGGATTTAATCATGGCAACAGGTAAAAGGTTTCATCGTAATCGACACCATGTTGATGACGATACCCTTTCGCTACAAGCCTAGCTTTGTACGTTTGTATGTTGCCATCCATGTTTGTCTTCACATGGTTGGTATACATGGTATCTATTTCGGACTTCATGGCACTTTGCCATATAGCGGAGTCGATACCTTGTATCGCTACCTCATACGTAGCCGGTGTTGGACAATTATGACCCATAGCGTCACTATTTGTACAGATCATTGTGTTGTTGTACAAATTAACTATGTGACAAATGAGATTGCACTCTTATCATTTGTGATTAGATCACCTAGATATATAAATGATATGAGGTCCATATGATTTGTTCTTGGACGGAGAATGATATGAGACAGTATCAGTCCACGTAGGATAAATCATTAAATATCCCTAGTCAGAGCATTTTCGAGATTGGACATCGATAAATGCGTAAAAGACTAGTATTACACTTGTGCGCGTTTTGAGGGCACAACGACATAGTTCTCATATATTTGGGTATAGGATACTTATGCAAGTGTAATAGGAGGTTTTGTTTCACCGATGGTACGGAAAACAGCTTCGCTCTGGATAGACCCCCTCGGAATTCCATTTGTAGTATGACTATGTGTCTATGGAAGTCCGAAATCAGGGTAGGTGTATTTGGTCTTAACCTGAGTCTTGCACCGCTATACTTGCGACAATCAATATACTTTGGTTGTGATCGTCCAGGGCTTTAACAGGTTCTGTGTACGCCTATGCTGGGTATATTGAGAATCGTAGTGTGTTGGGTGTGATGTCAAGACGGAAGTATCACTCCAGTCATAGTGGAGATGATGGTCACGTAGGATACGGGACTGGTTCTCTTAAATGCCGCAGCTATTGGGATAAAATGACAAGGTCAGGTTTATCCGATTATAGAGACTAGTCACCAGACATCCGACATATGCTTCATACGGGGCAGACACAATTCCAGCCCTAGGCCTAGCACGTGATCATCCGATACTGGACAGAAATACGCAATACTACGTATACTACGCCTGATATAGATCATTTATTCTTGTAAGGATATTTCCAGAGAATTGGGTAGGCATGGCGCTTTGCTAGAGGCCAACCTTGTCTTGTGAATCGGTATAAATGTAGTACGAGGTACTTACGTGTTCGGATAGTCCGACGACCGAATTTACTGCCAACATATCCGGGGATCTCATGGGTCGCTTCCTAAAGATTCACCGATGATGTATGACTCGCACTTTAATTAATCTGGGATTAATTGGATGAGAGAGAAAATTAATCTGGGATTAATTGCGGAGATATTTTATCTGGGATAAAATATCATTTAAAAAGAGAGAACGATTAATTTGGATTTAATCGGTAAATTAATATATTTGATATATTAAACGAAATTGGATTTCGACGCGGAATTAAAATTAGATTTTAATTCGGGAGAAAGAATGAATTTAGAATTAATTCGTTAGCGACGTGAATAGTGACTTCGCTAGACGTAATCATTTAATTACGTCACAACGGAAAATTCGTTAATTTGGAATTAGCGAACCCGAGCCCGAGATTATTTGAGAGCATATTCGCATTTCGAATTCGAGTGCGGAATGTCAAATCAAGCGTCAAATCGCTAGTCACATCAAGCATCAAATCACTTGTCACTTTGAGTGATGTGACTTAACAACTTGTGATTGATGTGATTGAATGATGTGTGTCGTTGTCAATAATGGCTTTAATTGGTTTGACTTTTCTAAAGCCAAAATTTGGTATATGTTTTGGAAAACAAATAAACCAAATCAATTACACATTTTCATCATCTCTCATCTCTTTTCTCTTTTCTCTCTCACGCCCTTGGGGCATAATTTTCTTCTGGTTTTGCAAAATGTCGTAAGGGAAGCAAATGCTTGGTTTTTGTGGCAAAAACCAAGAGAGCTAGCACTCCGAGAGACATACGAAGGTGATAGGGAAGTCCACCCATGAGCCGGGAACCATTCGACGAAGCTTGGAGCTTGACGAATGACCACCATTGACGCCAAACCAGTGAGCTTGGACTGCAGTTTTCTGTGACTGTGAGGAGCAGAATTTGAAGTTTTTGTTGCCTCGCGCGTCGCTCAACTGATCGATGTAAGTATTCCACAACTTCGTTGATTTTTTTTCGCACATATTTCATGCTTATTATTGATCTTGGGACCTTAATAGAAACCAACAATGGCATCTAGAGCAAGGTTTGAGCATGAAATGTTTATGGCTTAAAATTAGGGTAAAATTGATTTTGAGCATGAATTATGAAATTGGATGATTAACTATGCTTGAATGTGTTTTATATGATGATTGATTGGATCAATTTGTTGAAAAATTGTTTGGAACATTTTTCCCCAAAATACTTAGCTTGGCCAAAAGTATAGAAGCCCTATATGTCTTGGTGATTTTGATTTTTGATTCATTGGATGAGTTAGAATCATTCGGGAATGTGATTTAATGTCGATTATGTAATTAATTGGATTGAATTCGAATCGGACACAAATCCCCTCCCTTGGCCGAGACTTTGAGCATGTAATTATGGGTTTGATTTTAATCAAAATGTTGGACATGTGATGATGAAAATGAGCATGATTAATTATATAAATTGATGTTTTAGAAATGTTAATTTGGGTGATTAATCATGATATACACTTTAGGTTAATTAAATGTGAAATTAATTTTTTTTTGTATTTAATTAATTGTGCCTTAAAATTGGATTTGGGCTTTAATGTTGTAATTGGGCTTGTTGGGCTTTGTTGTACAAAGTTGGGTTTAGGCAAAATTGGTTGGATCCAATTGGGCCCAAAACCGCATCCATAAAGCCCAAATGCGACTTAATGGACCTTTGAAGTTTAATTGGGCCTAATGGGTCAAGATTGATTTCTAGGCTTATGGGGTAACTCCCGGATTGATTTTGGTTATACGGTTTGACCCGAGTTGACCAAAAGTCCACGCCTTAAGAAATTAATTAAAAGCCTATTGGACTTTAATTAAATTGATGTGGGACGTAATCGATTAAATTTGGAATTTAAGTCGTAAAAGTTCATTATTAAAGTGTACATTTAATTTGGAATTAAATATGCGAATTAGAATTGAATGCATATTAAATTGGATTTAATATGTAGTTTAATTTAATTCGAGAATTCGTACTTTGAGTACTTATTCGCAAAAACGCGTTTGACTCGAGCAAAATCAAATCGTTGTTTGAACATTGGATGGTCATTAATTATCAGATTAATTATTTGATTAGATTGATTGATAACATGCTTTTGTGAGTACATGGTTCGATGCATGAATAATGTATATCGGATGGATATTAGATGGGGGTGGGACAATTTTAGAAATTGTTGTAATAAATTTTATTTATTAATTGGACCTGTGTGTCCAGCCTTATCACCTACATATTCTTTGTATTCTCTTCTCACCTCTTCCCCTCAATGTAAATGAGGTTTCTTTAGAAGTATAGTGTAACGGGTAGAAGTAATACACGTGGCTAGCGGGAGAGAGAAATGGAGAGATTTGATCTAGGATCAATGTGTAAAGTATCCATCTTCTGCATATCATTATTATTTTATTATACGCGCTTTATTATGTGTTTAGAATGCATGTTTAAGGGTGTATGATGATGAGACCTTAACACAAGATAATAAATTGGTTTCCAATTTGCACGCGAAAAACCCTCCAAAATATTAAGCGTTTTTCCTTCCATTGAGTGATTTTCACTCAAGATCCGAGACTGGCATTGGCTTGTTGGCCAAAGTCAAGACCTTTGTCTATCGAGGATATGGTTTAATCACGAAGGCTTTGTTCCATATTGGTGTCTTGTCCAAGTTGTGGTTTGTTGGCTAAAGTCAAGACCACTTCTTGTCCATCGACATTGATTACGAAGCTTTCCATGGTCAATGGGTTGCGCTTAACTGGGATACTAAGTTTGTTGTGCCAAAGCCAAGGCTTAGTTGATTCAGAGGAAATAGATTAGGCAATACATTGGATGTATTGGAATATATAAGATATATGTTTCGGACTTGGATGTCCCCCTACCGGATCTAGGAATTGGATTGGATCCAATTGATCTTAGAGATCTACCTAGTTAATTATCATACAATTTGTTGGCCAAAGTCAAGATTGTGTGATATTTAACGGGATCCTAGTCCACTAGGAAACGCGGTTTCCCGAGTACTCGACAGAGGGTTAGAGGCTCGTCGAAAAATAGTGGGAGGCAAGAATTGAATTTGCAATACTCATTTAATTACTTGCCATACGCGCTCGAACAAACATCATTCGTCAAAGAAATTAAATGTTAGTTGGACTAATATTTAAATGTTGTTTTAATTAATAGTTGGACTATATTCAAACTATTCATTTATAGTTGATTTTATAATTGGATTATAGTAATCAATATAATTGATTTTATTCTATAAATTATAGCTGATTAAATAGTTGGACTATTGAATCATTATAATATAGTACCTAAATCGTTGATTAAATTGTTGGACTATTAGAATCAAGATTATAATTGAAAGATTGACATTTAAAACATAATCCTGGGGAAAATGTATTTAAATGGTTTAATTTTCAAATTGGGAATAAGATTCATCAGATGGTCCTGGAAAAATAATAAGTTACTTTATTTGATAAAATAACATATTATGCCTAAGTCGGAGTTAAGCAAATAGTAGAGCATGATCTTTGGAAGATTTATGTGATGATAACTTAAGTGCTTAATCCATTATACTTACCGCAATAGACTCTTTAATTTCTTAAACAGAACTAAGGATTAGATCCTTAAAGTATGATATTGAAATTGAAGGATCTTCATAAATCTATCTTTGGATTTTAGAAGTACTAAAATTGCAATAATAACTCTTGGAGGGTTAATGACTATTCTCAAGGAGATAAAGTCAAAAGTTTGCAATTAGGCAAGTAGCGCAAGGCGCACCTTACTTCGATATTCTAGAAACCCGAGGCTTGGCCAAAGGCTACTGGATGTGAAAAAGGGCAAAGGCAAAAATTATAATCTTCTGGGAAGATAAATGACATATCCCAAAATGTCTGCCTTAATGTGGCAAACGGGATCGTGGAAGCGTGACTGCCGTTTGGACAAAGAAGACATGAAGGAATTGAAGACGAGCAAGGCTCTGACTTCAAATATGTTTGTCAACATTATGTTCAATACTAGTATTAAAATTGCATTTTAAATACTTAGTGTGGTACATAAATATATACTGGTGTTCAAATATGCTTTGAGCAGGATACTGACTTCCATTGAGATTAATCTGCGATTTGGAAACGGGACGGAAGTCGCTGTTTTGACCGTAGATATCCAAGTTTAGGAACTACCTTCGGGTGTGTACCCAAATTTGGAAATGGTTATAATGTAACTAGTTTGACTAGAAACATTATCTTTATATCAGTGTTTGACTCGCTGCGGGTGAACCTTTATATTTTAGAACACTAAAGTGTTTCATTATATAAAGATGATATTGAGATAAACACATTAGATGTGAATAACAGAATTTATATTTTGAATATAAATAAATCTCAAATATATAACATGACAAACAAATAGCTCGAACTGATTTGATCAGAAGAAACTAATTTGTGGCATTGTTGTCTGGGACACAATTAAACAAGATCGTATATCCACACTTTTGAAAGTGGGTACTCGGACTGATTTGATTCTATTCAAATAAAGTCTACGAATCTAGTTTTTGGGCAAAGTGCCTAAAACACCTTTACTTGGTAAAAGTGTAAATTGCCACCGATCTGTTAGCCCTAGTTCATAGTGAAGCAAGTGGGCCCATGTCTAGCTAGGCTAGAGATGGATATGAATATTTCGTGACCTATACGGATGTGGCATCGCGTTATGGTTATGTGTTTCTTTTGAAGAACACAAATCGGAAACTTTTACAGTTTCGACACGAAATAGACAAACAGATCAACTAAAGTATTAAATCGTCACGGTAAGACCGTAATGATACTTAAACTACTTAAGCAATAATTTTCTAATATACTTGAAAGAGTAAGTATTCTTTCAAAGAGGACTCATCCGGAACACGTCATTTGACGGTGTGTCCGAACTGAGTAACCGAATCTTGTTAGACATGATAAGGTTAATCATGAGTCGCTCTGAGCTACCATTTCCTTCAACGGATAAGCTTTAAACAGTGCAAGAACTTATTTTGAATAAGGTTCCATAAAATCTGTTAGACAGACTTCATATAAGATATGAACGGGAAAGAAACTGGGTTTCTCATTCCTATATATTTGGGTATGATGGGCATATGTTTGGATGATACCAAACTAGAACCCAAATTGGATAAGTGCCAATTGTCGGTAATCCTAGGGATACCAAAGTATAGTACTTATACAACTCACATGAGAACAATTAGATTGTTGCTCGCCATGCGGTTTTCCTAAGAGGAATACCGATATGCAGTGGTAAGTGGGAGAATAGTAAAACTCGATGAAAATCGGAGTAATACTATTCAAGGCACCGATTCCTAATAGAACAGATAAAATAGTTCATCAAGGATGAAACTATAACATTAATCTTCAAATACACAAGAACCACGTATGTCAGAGAGAGTCAGAAAAAAACCTGGGGTATGAGTTTCTGATCTCACCTCATAAAGATGTCTATCTTTTGAGGTATACCAACTGACTACGTATGAGGAAGTGATACAAGGTATCGACTCCCTGATTATGACAAAGTGTCATGAGTCCGAAATGGATTCCATGTATATCAACTATGTTTTGATACTAGTTGATGTACCGCAAGGCATTGTGCCTAATGGTACTGTATAAGTCTTCAAGGAAGACATACATGGAAGGCAACATACCAACGTATAAAGCTAGGCTTTTAGCGGAAAGGTATCGTTATCAACATTGTGTTGATTACGATTCAACCTTTTACCTGTTGCCACGGTAAATCCATTTGGATAATGCTTGCTAACGCTGCATGTTTCATTTATGAAATATGTCAGCTTAACGGGAAAATCGCTTTCCTGAAAATGAAACCTTTTGGAGGATGTTTACAATATCCTGACGGTTTTGTCGTACCAAAACTAGCAAACAAGGTTTGTAGGTTATTCGATCCATGTTGGATTGAAGCAAGCATTAGGTTCTTGGAATTATCGTTTTGATGTAATCATAATGGAGTATGATTTAATTCAAAACGAAGTGATTCTTGTGTATATAAGAGGGTTAGTGGGAGCGCACTAACAGTGGCTGTCCTATAAATAATGATAATATGTCATTTCTTGGAAATGATATTCCCATAAAACTATCGGTGAAAGCTGGCTTTCGAGAAAATTATCCGTGGAATTCTGGGAGAAAACACCTTTATTCTAGGAATAAAGGTCTTCTAGGAAAGATTTTAAAGTTGTTGAAACTCTCGAGAGAACTATCATTGAAAAATGTACGCGACCTGGTGTCTCATACGCTTTAAGCATATGGATTCACAAACATGCCAATCCAAGTGATAGTCACTGGATTGATGTTAAGAACATCCGTTAGTATCTTAAAGAACTAAGGATGATGTCTTAATCTATGGAGAAGGAGAACTAGAAGTGACTGGGATCACTACTGTAAGTTTCCTAAACCGATAAAGACGACTAAAAGTCACAAACGGTACTATAAAGTTTGAATAATGGAACAGTGAGCTGGAAATCTTCCAAGAAAGATACTATTACCGAATAAACAACAAATGCGGGATATTGCTACAGCTGAGACAGCAATAAAAGCCTTCTGGGTCGATACAAATCTGATTAGATTAGATATAATTCTATTAGCAGCTGAGCTAGGCGTCAGCATAGGCTAAAGAATTAATGGTCTCATCAACGATCCAGATACATACTTCGACTATTCATCTGATTCGTTCGGATCATACATCGTGGCGATGTGATGATCGTATAAATCGCATCAGACGATGATCATGCAAATCCGCTGACGAAAGCATTTCTCAGCAGTTTGAGCCAATCGTACATAGTTCGGGTGTAAGACACTCGAGTGACTGGCTATAGGCCAAGTGGGAGACTGTTGGACAATTATGACACATAGCGTCACTATTTGTACAGATCATTGTGTTGTTATACAAATTAACTATGTGACAAAGAAGATTGCACTCTTATCATTTGTGATTACATCACCTAGATATATAAATGATAAGAGGTCCCTATGATTTATTCCTGGACGGAGAATGATATGAGACAGTATCAGTCCACGTAGGATAAATCATTAAATATCTCTAGTCAGAGCATTGTCGAGATTGGACATCGATAAATACGTAAAAGACTAGTATTACACTTGTGCGCGTTGTGAGGGCACAACGACATAGTTCTCATATATTTGGGTATATGATACTCATGCAAGTGTAATAGGAGGTTGTGTTTCACTGATGGTATGGAAAACAGCTTCGCTCTGGATAGACCCCTCCGAATTCCATTGGTAGTATGACTATGTGTCTATGGAAGTCCGAAATCAGGGTAGGTGTATTTGGTGTTAACCTGAGACTTGCACCGCTAATACTTGCGACAATCAATATACTTTGGTTGCGGTCGTCCAGGGCTTTAACAGGTTCTGTGTACGCCTATGCTGGGTATATTGAGAATCGTAGTGTGTTGGGTGTGATGTCAAGACGGAAGTATCAATCTAGTCATAGTGGAGATGATGGTCACGTAGGATACGGGACTGGTTCTCTTAAATGCTGCAGCTATCGGGATAAAATGACAATGTCAGGTTTATCCGATTATAGAGACTAGTCACCAGACATCCGACATGTGCTTCGTACGGGGCAGACACAATTCCAGCCCCAGGCCTAGCACGTGATCATCCGATACTGGACAGAAATACGTAATACTACGTATACTACGCCTGATATAGATCCTTTATTCCTGTAATGATATTTCTGGAGAATTGGGTAGGCATGGCGGTTTGCTAGAGGCCAACCTTGTCTTATGAATCGGTATAAATGTAGTACGAGGTACTTACGTGTTCGGATAGTCCGACGACCGAATTTACTGCCAACATATATGGGGATCTCATGGGTCGCTTCCAAAGATTCACCGATGACGTATGACTCGCACTTTAATTAATCTGGGATTAATTGGATGAGAGAGAAAATTAATCTGGGATAATTACGGGAGATGTTTATCTAGGATAAAATATCATTTAAAGAGAGAGAACGATTAATTTGGAATTAATCGGTAAATTAATATATTTGATATATTAAACGAAATTGGATTTCGACGCGGAATTAAAATTATATTTTAATTCGGGCGAACGAATTAATTTAGAATTAATTCGTTAACGACGTGAATAGTGACTTCGCTAGGCGTAATCATTTAATTACATCGCAACGGAAATTCGTTAATTTGGAATTAGCGAACCCGAGCCCGAGATTATTTGAGAGCGCATTCGCATTCCGAATAAAAATGCAAGCACGTCAAATCAAGCGTCAAATCGCTAGTCTCATCAAGCGTCAAATCATTTGTCACTTTGAGTGATGTGACTTGACAACTTGTGATTGATGTGATTGAGTGATGTGTGTGGTTGGCATTAATGGCTTTAATTGGTTTGACTTTTCTAAAGCCAAAATTTGGTATATGTTTTGGAAAACAAATAAACCAAATCAATTACACATTTTCATCATCTCTCATCTCTTTTCTCTTTTCTCTCTCACGTCGTTGGGGCATATTTTTCTTCTGGTTTTGCAAAATGCCGAGAGCCATGGAAGGAAAAAGGGAAGCAAGTGCTTGGTTTTTGTAGCAAAAATCAAGAGAGCTAGCACTCCGAGAGACATGCGAAGGTGATAGGGAAGTCCACCAATGAGCCGGGAAACCATTCGACGAAGCTTGGAGCTTGACGAAGGACCACCATTGACTCCAAACCAGTGAGCTTGGACTGCAGTTTGCCGTGACTGTGAGGAGCAGAATTTGAAGTTTTTGTTGCCTCGCGCGTCGCTCAACCGATCGATGTAAGTATTCCGCAACTTCGTTGATTTGTATTCGCACATATTTCATGCTTATTATTGATCTTGGGACCTTAATAGAAACCAACAGCCGGCTCATTATCCTCAATAAGATTAATATCTTTATGAGGTTAGATCAGAAACCCATACCTCTAAGGTTGTTTTCTGACTCTCTCCAACCTATGTTGTTCTTGTGTATTAGAAGATTGTGGAACAGTCTCATCCCTGATGAACTGTTCGTGTTCCGTTAAGGATCGGTGCGAGGAACAGTATTACTATGATTTTCATCGAGTTTTACTTTTCTCCCACTTACCACTGCATTTAGGTATTCCTTTTAGGATAACCGCATGGAGAGCAACAAATTTCTTTGTTCTCTTGTGAATTGTGGAATTAGTTTCTTTAGGATAACCAATTACATAATGGGCACTTATCCAATTTGGGCTGTAGTTTGGTATCATCTAAACATATACCCATCATTCCCAAATCTTCAGGAATGAGAAATCTGATTTCTTTCTTGTCCATATTTCATATGGAGTCTGTCCAACAGACTTTGACGGAACCCTTATTCAAAATAAGTATTGCACTGTTCAATGCACTGTTTAATGCATATCCCAACTCTAGTCTGGCTAGATATGGGCCCACTACGTCACCATGAACGAGGGCTAACAGCTCGATGGCACGTACACCTTTACTGCTAAAAGGCATTTTAAGCACTTTTCCTAATAATTAAGATTCACAGACATCATTTGAATTAGGATCAAATCTGTCCTAGTATCCACCCTTCGAAAGTGTGGATATACTAGTCTTGTTAATGTGTCCCAGACAACAATGCCACACATAAGTCTCATCTGATTAATTCAGTCTGAGCCATTTATCTATCATGTTATATGTTTGAGATTCATTTATATTCAAAATATAAATATTGTTATTCACTTCTAATGTGTATATCTCAATATCATCTTTATAAACAAAACACCCAGTGTTCTGGAACTTTAAGGTATACCCACAACGGGTTAAACTAGATATAGAGATAATGTTTCTAGTCAAACTAGGTACATTATAACACTTTTCTAATTTATGTACATGCCCAAATGGCAGTGCCAAAACTTAGGTTCCCACGGCCAAAACAACGACTCGTAGGTCAATCTCATCTGAAGCCAGTATCCTGCTAATCAGCAGATGATGCACATCAGTACATATGTGAGTACTGTTGGTTATTATCTAGGTCCCAAGATCAAACAAGACATGAAATAATGCGTGAATACACCAACGGAGATAGCGGAATACTCACATTGATCGGTTGAGACGATTTGAAGACGAATGAAGGCCAAATAGCCACTGCCATAGGCGCACAAATGATGCAGTTCACTGCCTCCAAAAACAGAATTTTGAGATGACAAACGGAGCTCCAAGCTTCGTCAAACGGATCCCGGCTCATGGGTGAACCTCCCTACCACCTTCGCAAGTCTCGTAGTGTGCTAGCACTTGAGTTTTTGCCACAAAAACTCACTCTTTGCTTCCCATTTGCTCACGCCAATTGGCTTCAAAAACCAGTGAAGAAAATCAGTTTGGGCGTGACTTGGAAGAGAGAAATGAGAGAGAAGAATGTTGTGTAATAATTGGTAAAGCATTTTCCAAAAATGCCTTTTTATATTTTCCAAGAAAAAATACTAAAAACAATTACTAATTGATTAAATAAAAAACCAAAAGTAAATGTTTTTCCCTCCAAACACTATTACACCAACTTACATCACCTATTCATTGTCACTTTAATAAAGTGATGTAAGTCTTTCAATCAATCAACCACATCAATCAATCACATCACTCAAAGTGACATTTGATTTGACGCTTGATGTGACGAATGATTTGACGCTTGATGTGACTTGCGTTGCCGCACTCGAATTCGAAATACGAATGCGCTCGCAATCACACTCGGGCTCGGGTTCGCTAATTCCTAATTAGCGATTTTTCCGTCGCGTCATGATTACGCCTAGCGAATTCACTATTCACGTCGCTAACGAATTAATTCTAAATTAATTCGTTCGCCCGAATTAAAATCTAATTTTAATTCCGCGTCGAAATCAAATTTCATTTAATATATCGAATATATTAATTTACCGATTAATTCCAAATTAATCATTATCTCTCTCTAGACGATATTTTATCCTAGATAAAATATCTCCGTAATTAATCCTAGATTAAATTTTCTCTCTCTTCTATATAATCCCAGATTATTTAAGAGTGCGAGTTATGCGTCATCGGTGGATTATCGGGAAGCGACCCATGAGATCCCCGGATATGTTGGCAGTAAATACGGTCGTCGGAGTATCCGAATCATGTACGTACCAAGTACTACGTTCTACCGATTTACGAGACAAGGTCGACTCCTAGCAAAGCACCAAGTCTTCCCAATTCTCCGGACATATCCATATAGAATATACAAGGATCTATATCAAGCGTAGTATACCTATTGTATTGTGTATATCGGCCCAGTATCGGATAGTCTCGTGCTAGGGCTGGGGCTGGATAAATGTCTGCCCCGTCCGAAACATATATCGGATGTCTGGTAATATAGTCTCTATAATCGGATATTCATGACCTGGTCACAATATCCCGATTGGATGCGCATCACTCAAGAGCACTAGTACCGTATCCTGCGTGACATCATCTCCACTATGACTGAAGTGATACTTCCGTCTCGACATCACACCCAATACACTACGACTCTCTGATAAACCCAGAAGTGGTGTACGCAGAACCGGTTAAAGCCCTGTACCACCAAGACCAAAGTCTATCGATTATCGTAAGTATTAGCGATGTAAGTCTCAGGTTAAGACTATACACACCTACCTTGATTTCGGTCTCCCATAGACACATAGTCATAATACCAATGGGATTCCGAGGGGTCTATCCAGAGCGAAGCTGTTTCCCGTACTATCGGTGAAACATGACCTCCTATCACACTTGCATAAGTATCCGATACTTATATATATGAGAACTATGCCGTTGTGCCCTCACAACGCACACAAGTGCAATACTAGCCTATTCCGCATTATCGATGTCCAGTCACGATAATACTCCGGCTAGGGATATTTAATGATTAAACCTTCGGGGATTGATACTGTCTCATATCATTCTCAATCCAGGAACTAATCATAGGGACCTCTCTTCATTTATATATCTATGGTGATCTAATCACAAATGATGAGAGTGCAATTTCCTTGTCACATAGTTAATTTGCTACAACAACACAATGATCTGTGCAAATAGTGACGCTATGGGTCATTTTGTCCAACCTCGTTTGTTGGTTATACAAAATCGTCAGGATGTTGTAAACATCCTCCAAAAGGTTTCCTTTTCAGGAAAGCGATTTTGATCTATAACTGACACATTTCATAAATGAAATACGCAGTTATCAATAAGCATCTTCAAAATGGATTTACCAAGGCAACAGGTAAAAGGTTGAACCGTTATTAACACAATGTTGATAACGATACCTTTCCGTCAAAAGCCCAGCTTTGTACGTTGGTATGTTGCCTTCCATGTATGCCTTCCTTGAAGACGTTTAAAGTACCAATAGGCACAATGCCTTGTGGTACAACAACTAGTATCCAAAATAGTTGTTACACATGGAATCCATTTCGGACTCATGGCACTTTGCCATAATAGGGAGTCGATACCTCGTATCACTTCCTCAAAACGTAGTCGGTGGATATAACTTCATAAGATTGACATCTTTATGAGGTTAGATCAGAAACCATACCCTAGGTTGTTTTCTGACTCTATCCGATCTACGAAGTTCTTGTGTATTTGAAGATTAATGGTATAGATTCATCATAGATGAACTATTCGTGTTCCATTAAGGACTTCATGCCTAGAACAGTATTACTCTGATTTTCATCGAGTATCACTATCCTCCCACTGACCACTGCATATCGGTATTCCTCTCAGGAAAAATGCATGGTGAGCAATAATCACATTGTTCTCATGTGAGATTTATAAGTACTATACTTATGGTTTCCCTTAGGATAACCTATATTGGCACTTATCCAATTTGGGTCTTTTAGTTTGGTATCATCCAAACATTATGCCTGGCATACGCAAATTATCAGGAATGAGAAACCTCGTTTCTTCTCTGTTCATATCCTACATGACATCTGTCAAACAGATTTATATGGAACCTTATTCTAAATAAGTTTTGCACTGTTAATACATATCCTATTGAAGGAAACAGTAGCTCAGAGCGACTCGTGATAAACCTTATCATGTCCAACAAAATTCGATTTTTAGTTCGGACACACCGTCTAACTGACGTGTCTCGGGAGGAGTCCTCATTTGAAAGAATACCGTACTCTTTCATGTACGTATGAAACTTACTGCTTAAGTATTTTCCATTACGGTCTTACCGTGGCGGAATAATACTATACCCGATCTGTTTATTTACTTCGTGTCGAAACTTTAAAGTTTCCGATTTGTGTTCTTTAAAAGAAACACATAACCATAACGTGATGCCACATCCGTTAAGGTCACGAAATATTCATGTTCACATCTAGCCTAGCTAGATATGGGCCCACTTACTTCACCATGAATAGGGCTAACAGATCGGTGGCCCTTTTACTATTACCAAGTAAATAGTATTTTAGGTACTTTACCTAATAAACTAGATTCGCAGACCTTATTTGAATAGTCAAATCAGTCCTAGTACCCACTCTTCAAAAGTGTGGATATACGAGTCTCGTTTAATTGTGTCCTAGACAACAATGCCACAAATAAGTCTCTATTGATCAAATCAATTTGAGCTATTTATTTGTCATTTTTATATGTTTGAGATTTTAATTATATTCAAAATATAAATTCTGTTATTTACATCTAATGTGTTTATCTCAGTATCATCTTTATATAATAAAACACTTTAGTGTTCTAGAATAAAAAGGTTTATCCGCAACGGATTAAACACTGATATAGAGATAATGTCTCTAGTCAAACTAGTTACATTATAACAGTTCCTAATTTAAGTACATACCCAAAGGGTAGTTCCTAAACTTAGGTATCTACGGTCGAAAAAGCGACTTTCGTCCTGTTTCCGATTTGCAGAGAAATCTCGGCTTGAAGTCAGTATCCTGCTCATAGCGGATTCTGAACATCAATACATATATTTTATGTACCACACTAAGTATTTAAAATCCAATTTCAATACTAGTAGTGAACATAACTTTGACAAATATTTTAAAGTCAGAGCCTAGCCCTTTCTTTAATTCCTTCGTGTCTGCCATATCCAAATGGTAGTCACTTTGGGATATGTCAATTATCTTTTCAATATTTCACAAACCTTTGGCCAAGCCTTGGGTTTTAGAATATCGAAATGATGTGCACCTTGTGCAACTTGCCCAACTGCAAACTTTGACTTTATCTCCACTAGAACAGTCAAATCAATTCTCTAAGAATTATAAATTGCAATTTTAATACCTTTTAAATCTAAAGATAGATTTATTGACAAGTATATTAAATTAAGCACTAAAGTCATCATCACATAAATCTTCCAAAGATTTATGCTCTACTTATTTGCTTAATTTTGGGCTTAGATATAACAAGTTATTTTATCCAATAAAGTAACATATTATTAATTCCCAATGAAAATTAAATCATTTAAAACATTTAATCCAAGGATTATATATTTTAAATATTCAACTTTTCAATTCTTTCTTGATTTCAATAGTCCAACTATTTAATTAATTTAATAAGGTACTATTCATTATAATGATTACAATAATCCAATTATTTAATCAACTATAATTTTAATTCAATTATATTGATTACTGTAATCTAATTATAAAATCAACTATATATCGAATGAGTTTGTATATAGTCCAACTATATATATATTTAAAACAACATAAAATATTAGTCCAACTAATACTTTTGATTAATATGACGAGTAAAATATAGATGAGCGCGTTTAGCGAGTATTCGAACGAATGTTGCAAATTCAATACTTGCCTCCCACTATTTTTCGTCGAGCCTCTAACCCTCTGTCGAGTACTCGGGAAACCGTGTTTCCTAGTGGGCTAGGATCCCGTTAAATATCACACAATCTTGACTTTGGCCAACAAATTGTATGATAATTAACTAGGTAGATCTCGAAGATCAATTGGATCTCATCCAACTCCTAGATCCAGTAGGTGGACATCCAAGTCCCAAACATATATCTAATATATGCCTATATATCGAATATATACCCTAACCTTTTTCTCTGAATCAACTAGGCCTTGGCTTTGGCACAAAAAACCTAGTGATCCCAGTCAAGCGCGGACCAATTGACATGGAAGCTTCGTAATCAATGTCAATGGACAAGAAGTGGTCTTGACTTTGGCCAACAAACCACAACTTGGACACGACACCGATATGGAACAAAGCCTCGTGATTAAAACACATCTTCGACAGACAAGGGCTTGACTTTGGCCAACAACCCCTGCCAATCTCGGATCTTGAGCAAGAATCACTCAATGGAAGGAAAATAAACGCTTGATATTTAACGAGGGTTTTTCGCGTGCAAATTGGCTACCAATTTAATTATCTTTGTTAAGGTCTCATCATCATACACCCTTAAACATGCATTCTAAATACATAATAAAGCGAGTATGAAAATAAATAATAATGATATGCGGATGGATACTTAACACATTGATCCTAGATCAAATCTCTCCCTTTCTCACTCAAGCTAGCACTTGTATTACTTCTACCCGTTACACTACACTTCTAAAGAAACCTCATTTACATGGAGGGGAATAGGTGAGAAGAGAATACAAAGAGAATGAAGGTGATAAGGCTGGACACGCAGGTCCAATTTAATAAATCGAATTTATTACAACAATTTCTAAAATTGCCCCACCCGACTAATATCCATCCGATATACATTATTCATACAACACAACCACGTATTCACACACATAAGCATGCTATCAATCAATCTAATCAAATTAATTAATCTGATAATTAAGTGATCATCCAATGTTCAAACAACGATTTGATTTTGTTCGAGTCAAACTCGTTTTTGCGAATAAGTACTTAAAGTACGAATTCATGAATTAAATTAAACTACATCATTAAATCAAATTTAACATGTATTTAATAATAATTCACTATTCAATTCCAAATTAAATATTACACTTTATTAATAAACCTTTTACGATTTAAATTCCAAATTTAATCGTAACGCGTCTCAAAGACCGATTAACGTCCAACGTCAATTCAATTAAAGTCCAATGGGCTTTTAATTGATTTCTTAAGGCGTGGACTTTTGGTCAACTCGGGTCAAACCGATAACCAAAGTCCAATCCGAGATTTACCCCATAAGCCCATAAATCAATCTTGGCCCATTAGGCCCAATTGAACTTTAAAGGTCATTAAGTCGCATTTGGGCTTTATGGTTGTGGTTTTGGGCCCAATTGGATCCAATCCATTTGGCCTAAACCCAACTTGATAAAATCAAGCGCCCAATAAGCCCAATTACAACATTAGAAGCCCAATATCAAAAATAGGCCCAAATAATTAAATTCAAAAAATCCAATTTTCCCAATTTAATTACCAAAGTGTATTACATTATCAATTACCCAAATCAACATTTCTAAAACATGAATTTACATAATTAATCATGGTCATTTTCATCAATTGGTGTCCAACACAAATTAATCAAAAATCAAATCCATTTACATGCTTAAAGGTCTCGGCCAAGGGAGGGATTTATATCCGATTCGAATTCAATCCAATTAATTTCACAATCGATATTAAATCCTTATCTCGAATGATTTCCAATACATCCAATTATCAAAAATCAAAATTACCAAGACTTTATTAAGGCATAATCAATTCGGCCAAGGGGAAAAAATTAGGGATTTATGTTCAATTCAAAATTCAATCCAATTGACCTTAAATTAACATCATCCTAAATGATTCTAATTCATCTAATGAATCAAAATCAAAAATTCCAAGAATTAAAATTTCCTTTAAATTCGGCCAACATCAATATTTTGGGGAAAATTATTCCAAATCAATTTTTCAACAAATTGGTCCAACCAAAATGAAATTAAACATGTTATAAGCATACTTAAACAATCAATTTATTCAAATCATGCTCAACAAACATTTACCCAAATTTTAAGCCCTACATTTTTCATGCTTGAACCTAGGCTCTTGATGCCATTTTTGGTTATTATCTAGGTCCCAAGATCAAACAAGACATGAAATAATGCGTGAATACACCAACGGAGATAGCGGAATACTCATATCGATCGGTTGAGACGATTTGAAGACGAATGAAGGCCAAATAGCCACTGCCATAGGCGCACAAATGATGCAGTTCACTGCCTCCAAAAACATAATTTTGAGATGACAAACGGAGCTCCAAGCTTCGTCAAACGGATCCGGCTCATGGGTGAACCTCCCTACCACCTTCGCAAGTCTCGTAGTGTGCTAGCACTTGAGTTTTTGCCACAAAAAAACTCACTCTTTGCTTCCCATTTGCTCACGCCAATTGGCTTCAAAAATCAGTGAAGAAAATCAGTTTGGGCGTGACTTGGAAGAGAGAAATGAGAGAGAAGAATGTTGTGTAATAATTGGTAAAGCATTTTCAAAAATGCCTTTTTATATTTTCCAAGAAAAAATACTAAAAACAATTACTAATTGATTAAATAAAAAACCAAAAGTAAATGCTTTTCCCTCCAAACACTATTACACCAACTTACATCAACTATTCATTGTCACTTTAATAAAGTGATGTAAGTCTTTCAATCAATCAATCAACCACATCAATCAATCACATCACTCAAAGTGACATTTGATTTGACGCTTGATGTGACGAATGATTTGACGCTTGATGTGACTTGCGTTGCCGCACTCGAATTCGAAATACGAATGCGCTCGCAATCACACTCGGGCTCGGGTTCGCTAATTCCTAATTAGCGATTTTTCCGTCGCGTCCTGATTACGCCTAGCGAATTCACTATTCACATCGCTAACGAATTAATTCTAAATTAATTCGTTCGCCCGAATTAAAATCTAATTTTAATTCCGCGTCGAAATCTAATTTCATTTAATATATCGAATATTAATTTACCGATTAATTCCAAATTAATCATTATCTCTCTCTAGACGATATTTTATCCTAGATAAAATATCTCCGTAATTAATCCTAGATTAAATTTTATCTCTCTTCTATATAATCCCAGATTATTTAAGAGTGCGAGTTATGCGTCATCAGTGGATTATCGGGAAGCGACCCATGAGATCCCCGGATATGTTGGCAGTAAATACGGTCGTCGGAGTATCCGAATCACGTACGTACCAAGTACTATGTTCTACCGATTTACGAGACAAGGTCGACTCCTAGCAAAGCACCAAGTCTTCCCAATTCTCCGGACATATCCATATAGAATATACAAGGATCTATATCAAGCGTAGTATACCTATTGTATTGTGTATATTGGCCCAGTATCGGATAGTCACGTGCTAGGGCTGGGGCTGGATAAGTGTCTGCCCCGTCCGAAACACATATCGGATGTCTTGTAACATAGTCTCTATAATCGGATATTCATGACCTGGTCACAATATCCCGATTGGATGCGCATCACTCAAGAGCACTAGTACCGTATCCTGCGTGACATCATCTCCACTATGACTGAAGTGATACTTCTGTCTCGACATCACACCCAATACACTGCGACTCTCTGATAAACCCAGAAGTGGTGTACGCAAAACCGGTTAAAGCCTTGTACGACCAAGACCAAAGTCTATCGATTATCGTAAGTATTAGCGATGTAAGTCTCAGGTTAAGACTATACACACCTACCTTGATTTCGGTCTCCCATAGACACATAGTCATAATACCAATGGGATTCCGAGGGGTCTATCCAGAGTGAAGCTGTTTCCCGTACTATCGGTGAAACACGACCTCCTATCACACTTGCATAAGTATCCGATACTTATATATATGAGAACTATGTCGTTGTGCCCTCACAACGCACACAAGTGCAATACTAGCCTATTCCGCATTATCGATGTCCAGTCTCGATAATACTCCGGCTAGGGATATTTGATGATTAAACCTTCGAGGATTGATACTGTCTCATATCATTCTCAATCCAGGAACTAATCATAGGGACCTCTCTTCATTTATATATCTATGGTGATCTAATCACAAATGATGAGAGTGCAATTTCCTTGTCACATAGTTAATTTGCTACAACAACACAATGATCTGTGCAAATAGTGACGCTATGGGTCATTTTGTCCAACAAGTACCACTTCCAGTATCAAAAATCAAATTTTAAAACCAGTAGTGTACATGTTTATAACAAACATACCTGAAGCCGGAGCCTTGCCCGTCTTCACTTCCTTCATATATGCCTTGTCCATACGGCCGTCACGCTTCCAATGACCCCGTTTGCCACAGTTTAGGAAGACATCTTGGGATATGTCCTTTGTCTTCCCAGAAGACTGTGAGGATTTTACCTTTGTCCATTTTCTTCACACCCTATAAGCCTCCGGCCAAGCCTTGGCCTTCTGAGATGTCGAAGTAAGACGCACCTTGTGCTTCTTGCCCTTTTGGAAGCTCTGGCTCTACTGCCTTGAGCATAGTCATTAACTCTCCAAGCGTTTTCTCTTGGTTCATAGTGAACCTGCCTCAGCATTCGAACAGAGACTATAAGATCAAATCTATGGAAGTCTCGACCTCGTAGGTAATGCCCAGCTAACCTTAGCTGTTCGATATCAGCAAACATCTGTGACACCTAGTGCTCGACAGATGTACCCTCTGACATACGCGAGCGAAATAGCTTCTTTTGCAATTCATAATTCTAAGATCTAAGGTTAGATATTTGAAGATCCTTCAATTTCAACATCATACTATAAGGATCTAATCCTTAGTTCTGACAACGAAATTAAGGAGTCATTGTGGCAAGCATAACAGATTGAGCACTAAAGTTATCATCACTATGAGTCTTCCAAAGCTCATGCTCTACTATTTGCTCAACTCCGGGCTCAGGCCCGAGAGGTTTCTCTATTTTCTAGAGTAACTTTTTGGCTTTCAGGACTATCCTGAGATTCAATTCCCAATCTGAAAATTTACGCCGTTAAAGACATTTTCACCTAGGATTATGTTCTTTTATGCTAATTTTTCGGCTATATTTATTGCTATAGTCCAATATCCAATCAATAATTTCGGGTACAATCAAATGTAATGATTACTATAGTCCAACTATATAACCAACTATAAATGATCAGTTACATTCAAATATAATGATTACTATAGTCCAACTATATAACCAACTACAAATGAAGTAATGTCTTGTACAGTCTAACTGTTCAAAGAAAGCAATATTAAATATTAGTCCAACTAATATATTTATAACAACGATAAATAAAATAAAAGAGCACGTGTTGGCAAGTATCTAAACGAAATTGCAAATTTAATACTTGCCTCCCACTATTTTTCGGCGAGCCTCTAACCCTCTGTGGAGTACTCGGGAAACCTAGTTTCCTAGTGGGCTAGGATCCCGTTAAATAACACACAACCTTGACTTTTGCCAACAAGTTGTATGAAACTTAACTAGGTAGATTTCTAAGATCAATTGGATCTCATCCAATTCCTATATCCAGTAGGTGGACCTCCAAGTCTGAAACATATATCCAATATATGTAAATATATCCAATATATTTCCTAAACTTTTTCCTCTAAATCAACTAAGCCTTGGCTTTGGCTCAACAAGGTTAATGATTCTAATTAAGTGTGACCTATTGACAGTGGGAAAGCTTCGTAATCGAAGTCGATGAACAAGAAGTGACCTTGACTTTGGCTAACAAGTCACAACCGCCCAAGACACGCGATATGTAACAAAGCTTACGTGGTTCAAACACATCCGCGATGGACAAAGGTCTTGACTTTGGCCAACAAACCAATGCCAATCTTGGATCTTGAGAGAGAACCACTCAATGGAAGGAAAAACGCTTAATATTGAATGAAGGTTTTTCGCGTAAATTGGCAACCAATTTATTATCTTTGATTAGGTCTCATCATACACCATTAAGCATGCATTCTAAAAGCACAATAAGGCGTGAAATAAATTAATAATGATATGCGGATGGATATATAACAAACTTTATTCCTACAACAAATCTCTGCATTTCCTCTCTCCCGCTAGCATTATTCTTACTTCAACCCAATTACATAATACTTATAAAGAAACCTCATTTACATTGAGGGGAATTGGTGAGAAGAGAAATAAAATGAGAAAATAGATAATAGACTGGACACGCAGGTCCAATTTAATAAATTCTAAATTTATTACAATAATTTCCAAAATTTCCCTCACCATTCTAATATCCATCTGATATACATTATTCATACAATACATCCAAATATTCACACAAAGCATGTTATTCAATCAATCTAATCCAATTAATTAATTTTTGAATTAATGACCATCCAATGTTCAAACTATAATTTTAAATCCAATTTAAATTGTATCCAATACTAATTCATATTTAATTTCAAATTAAATAATTACAAGTATTAATAGTGCATTTTAGACTTAGATTCTAAATCCAATATTAATAGGTCTCAAATGCCCAATTAACATCCAATGTCAATTTAATTAAAGTCCAATGGGCTTTTAATTAATTCTTAAGGCATGTGCTTTGGCCAATATGGATCAAACCCAAATGCCAAGGCCCAATTAAGGAATCACCCTTTTTGCCAAAATTCAATTTCGGCCCATTAGGCCCATTTGAATTTTAAAGGCCCAATTGTCATATTTGGACTTTATGGAAATGGTTTTAGGCCCAATTGGATCCAATCCAATTGTCCAAAAAAAAAATTTTGGCCCAACCAAGCCCATTGAGCCCAATTACAACAAATTAAATTAACACATCATTCCAAATTACATATTAATTTAATTAAAGTGCAATTAACATAATTAATCAATTAATCTAATGTTTCCAAAACACTAATTAATTCAATTTAATCATGCTCAACGTTTCCAATTAAGGTCCAATATAAATTGAAGCAAAATCAATCTATTACATGCTTCACACTTCACGGCAATAGGGCACAAAATAATACTCAATTTGATTTCAATCCAATTAAATCAACATACAAGATTTATTTCATGCTTTAAACATATCCAATTGTCTAAAATCAAAAAATTACCATGAGTGTTCCTAGGGCATACATTCAGTCATGCTTATAATTTGGGGATTTTTGATCCAATCAATATTTCACAAATCCAACAATGCACAAATCCAATTTAACATCATACAAACATAACCCTACCATCAATTTAGGCAAATCAAGCTCCAAGTCAAAAAACCCAAATTCAAATCAAACTCAGGACGCTCTGATACCATTGTTTGTGTTCCTAGAACTTTCCAAGGATCTATAAGAGTTATTCGTGTGTGAATTATCAAGTGAGTTACGGAATTAACTTACTTTGATTGGATGAGTTTCAAAACTTTTCATGGATGTAGATGAAAGCTCCAAGCTTTCAAGTTGAATTCCAAACTCTAGGATTAGTTTCCCTATCACCTCATTTGTCTCCTTAAGTGCTAGCTTGCTTGAATTTTTGCAACAAAAATCCATGGAGGGAGAGAGGAGCTCACGGTTTTTGCTTGGAGGAGAGAAGGAATAGTGCATTTTTTTATTTCCAAAATCTAATACAATAACAATGACTTCCAAAGTTGGTAAAATGCTTTTCCAAAAAGCAAATGTATTTTACAAGTTTCCATTTAAAACAACCAACCACTTCTATCACCAAAAAGGTGACTTATGATGTAAGTTGGTGGGACCCACTTTAAATTCAAATTTTAAGTGGCTTGCTCAACACACTTCGGGCTTGGGTTTGTTTAATCCGATTAAACGAATTTTCCGTCGCAACTTAATTAAATCCAATTTAATTAAATAATAATGCCTAGCAAAATTATTACGGAAGTCGCTCGCGAATTAATTCCAAATTAATTCGTTCGCTTGAATTAAAATCCAATTTTAATTCCGTTGTTGAAATCCGATTTCAATTAATATATCCAATATATTATTTTAGCCAAATTAATTAAATATTAAAATCTAATTTCACTATTAAATTCATTTTGCCGATTAATTCCAAATTAATCGCGTTCTCTCTTCTCGACGAATTTAATCCCAGATAAATTCTCGACGCAATTAATCCCAGATTAATTCTTTCTTTGATAATTAATTCCCACTTTAGTTATTGCCATGATTAATCCCATATTAATTTTCTCTCTCATAATTAATCCCAGATTAATTCTGTTTGAGTCAAATGTCATCGGTGAATCTTCGGGAAGCGACCCAAGAGATCCCTGGATATGTTGGCAGTAAATACGATCATCGGACTATCCGAACATGTGCGTACCCGGTACCACGTTCTTACCGATTTACAAGACATGGTTGGATTATAGCAAAGCACCGTGCCTACCCAATTCTCCATAAATATTCTTTAAAGGAATATATAATCTTTATCAGGCATAGTGTACTAAGTATTGCGTATTACGATCCAGTATCGGATGTCATTTGCTAGGCTTGGGGTCGGAATTGTGTCTGCCCTGTACGAAGCATATATCAGATCACTGGCAACTAGTCTCTATAATCGGATAATCATGACCTAGTCATATTATCCCGATGACTGCAGTCCTTAAGAGTACCAATTTTGTATCCATACGTGATCATCATCTCCATATGACTGAAGTGATACTTCCATCTTGACATCACACCCAATACACTACGATTCTCAGTATACCCAGAAGAGGCGTACACAGAACCTGTTAAAGCCCCGGACGACCAAAACCAAAGTATACTGATTGTCGCAAGTATTAGCGATGCAAGTCTCAGGTTAAGACTAAATACACCTACCCTGATTCGGACTACTGTTTGGAACTATTCCAGCAAACTGCACCTCCATTAAGGGTAAAGACGAATCTAGATGCAGACTTTCTATCATCGGGATCCGATTGGAAGTCGGAATCCATATACCCAGTAACTTGTAGTTCACTTCCTCCATAAATGATCAACTTATCCTTGGTACCTTTAAGATACTTCAGGATATGTTTAATGGCCATCCAATGGTCATTTCTTGGATTGGACTGATATCTACGGATACACTAACAGCGAAAGTGATATCGGGCTTAGTACATAACATGTCATACATTATGCTACCCAAACACGAAGAATAAGGCTGGTTAGACATTCTAACATTCTCATCTTCTATTTGTGGACTCATCTTCTTTGAAAGATGAATCCCTTGTCTGAACGGTATATTTGCTGTCTTACAGTTACCAAAATTGTACCGTTCTAAGATCTTATCTATGTACGTTGATTGGGATAACCCAATCAGCTTCCTTTCTATATCTCTATAGAGTCTTATGCCTAAAACATAGGAAGCTTCTCATAGGTCCTTCATGGAGAAATTCTTACAGAGGTAAGCTTTGACGCCTTGCATCATCCATATATCATTTCCCAATGATTAGAATGTCGTCAACATAGAGGACTAAAAATACCACCATACTCCCACCGGACTTCTGATACACACAGGATTCTTTCGAATTCTTGAGAAAACCAGACAATTTAAAAATCTCGTCGAATCAAAGATTCCAACTTCGTGAAGCTTGTTTAAGTCCATAAATGGACTTCTTAAGCTTACATACCATACCCGAGTTCTCGCTAGATGCAAAACCTTCCCATTGTTCCATATATATTTCTTCATCAAGAAATCTATTTAGAAAAGCCGTTTTGACATCCATTTGCCAAATCTCATAATCATGATACACAGTTATTGAAAGTAAAATCCTAATAGACTTAAGCATTGCTACTGGCGAAAATGTTTCATCGTAGTCGACGCCAGGTCACTGCGTGTAACCTTTTGCTACCAGTCGGGCCTTATAGGTTTCAACATTTCCATCAGGCCCACGCTTCCTCTTGTAAACCCATTTACAACCGATAGGAACAATTCCTTCGGGAAGCGGAACCAAGTCCCAAACATGATTCTCATGCATTGAGCCTAACTCGGATTTCATGGCACTTTGCCACTTCACGGAGTCGATGTCCAACATCGATTCTCTATAGATAAAAGGATTAGTCTTTTCAACTAAGAGAACATCGAGACTCTTTTCTTGTATCAAATACAAGCGTTCAGGATGTCTAGATACCCTTTGTGACCTACAGAGTGTGTGTGTTAAAGGTTATTCATCTACTTGAACTTCAGGTTCCTCCGTTGGTTCGTTGTTTTCAGGTTGGACTTCATCAAGTTCAACATGTCTATGATAACCACCTTCTGACAAAAATTCTACCACTAAAAATTTTACAAAGCGAGCTACGAACACATTTCGATGCTCGTTATCATAGAACAGATATCCCTTCGTATTTGAAGGATATCCAACAAACCTAAACTTTTGCCCTTGACCCGAAAGCTTATCTTCCTGAGCCATCCTGACATAGGCAGGACAACCCAAACCTTAATATAATTAAGATTTGGTCTCCTATCGGTTCATACCTCATATGGAGTCGTAGGAACAACTTTTGAAGGAATATTATTAATATGCATCATATACAAACCATAATATATCACATATATGAAACGCCCCAAATTTGGAAAGGGTTAAGAACCCTAATTTTACAATTTCTTCAAATTGACAAAATATACCAAATCAATTAAATCCAACACTTTAATTCAAACTTTACAACACCTAACAAGTCTCACCATCATGAAACAACTCAAGAACAATTTAGGTAATCAATGAGTGGCTTAGAAACTCTAGAATGGCAACTTGATTATCAAATAATCAATAGAGAGCTTATGAAACCATTTCAAGCTCACTTGGATACCATACATGGTTTCATCTTTGAAACAAGTTCTTAACCATTTAAAACACAAACTAAAAGTGTAGAGACAACATCCTAGCAACACATGTTGAAGCTAAGCATGATAGAAACATTTTCTTAGTTGAAAGGTTTACAGAAAAACATACAAAATCAAATTATTTCCAAGCTTTTCTTTTGGTTCTTCAACTTTTACTCTCAACTCTTTTGTGTTTATTTTTGTTAACTTGTTAACCTAATCCATGAAAATGAAACAAAACAATATATACTCACTAAATTAACCCTTGGTCGAATTTTGTGGTATATACAAAATATCTAGATATTTTTTTGTTTCAATAAAGTTTACTTTATCAACTTGCTTATAATGATCATTACAACATTTAATGAAATTCAACAAGTCAAATAAAGCAACTTAAGTCATCTCAAAAAATATCAAAACTTAAGATATTTATATTTTTAATTAATTTAATTATTTAACAATTAAACAATTAAATAATTATTTTTTTGGAAAAAGGTAAGTATGTATTAACAAAAAGAAACAAAAGCACAGGGGCATACCCCAGACAGCTATGGAGGACAGACCCTCCTAGCAACTAAGCAAAAAGCTAAAAGGGGCAAACCCAGAAAACTAGAGATGACAAGCCCTCCTAGTAAAAAACCCGAAAGGCAATAAATAAAACAAAACCAACAGAAAATGTCATCAGGCAGGCTCCAAGAAAGGTGAAGCCATTTATTATCATAAGATGGTTTCACCCTCCGCATTAAACTGGCACGAGACCGGACAGTAAATACAATATCACAAAGTAGAGCACTGACAGGGCGATGGGTCACATCATGCATGCGGGCATTCCTTTCCCTCCAGATATAATAAAACTCACTTCTAAAGTGTACAACGGGCCCATGGTTTTTATCTGATTGCTAATCATTTATGGACTACCTATGCTTTATACATAGAACTGACGGATCCTACCTCGACACACACAATACACCTTGAGGATCTGTCCACACCCAACAAACAGCCGGAGGTCTGATCTGAATAGATCGGTGATGTGACTGCCATCTAAGTGTGGAGGACGTCTCATGTTTCCACAGTGGTATTTCAAGTCGAAAAATCACAAATGCTACTCTACCCGAGAAGATTCTTATTGACGTTGGTGTACTATCCATTAAGAATCTTCGGTGAGTCATTCAGTGTCTATCCGCTATAAACACCTTCACGTATATACGAGTCTCCAAGAATCACGTTTCATTGAGAAACCATTGAAATCATATATTCCAGTATACGACATGTACCGGTCTCAACGGGTTTACTTTACTGACCAAGTAGTGTAAAACTTGACCAGGAACTGTCTAAGAATGACAACGTCATGATACAACTCAATGTCAGTTGCGATGCTTTTGCAACTACATCATGAGTAATCATTCTAAGGTTGATTATGTCTTTACCATATAAGAAGATATATTATATTATAGAAACTGCTTATTTTATTAATAATAAAACATTTACAAGAGTATTTACAAGGAAATACAACAGGAAATTGGCGCTCTGAGCACCAACCCCAACAAGAGTTGTTGTATGATTCGTGTAGTTAATATAGTGATTGACTACATCGTTTCTTCCATTAAATCTACGGGCACCATGGCCAGTGTGTAGAGGTTTGTAATTAAGCTACAATAATGTAGGCCAGTTTGTGTAGAATGTGCTCCCAGAACAATGTTGGTCCATATCAGCCCACCCACATCAATGGTATGTCCCTCCAGCAGAGAATACAACAAAATCATTTGTTCCTTTGTTACATTAGTAATATGGGTGCCAGACAGTGGTGTGTGGGTCAGAAAGTGAAACCAAACCCGAGCATCTGATTTTAGGTATCTTGAGCTCATCTTCAAATATTCCCCGCTACTGCTCATATCCCAGACAACATTGGGGATGCAGAGTGTTTGTGTAAGATGAGCCATGTCAAGATGCTCCATAGCTGTAGTATATTCATCTACTTCCATATCGGGCAACCCTTAGTACCTATTAATTGTAGACCTATCGAACAAAACCTGTTGCCCTCTAACTAAAACTCGGTACCCCTGGTGCTCATATGTATTTTCATAAAACACTCTGACCACGGGAATGCACGTAGGAGTAGGTTGTTGGCAAAGCTTATGCCAGTGTAGGGCGGTGATAATTTAATTGATTTGTGGAAATTTCCCGGGTTCAATGTCGAAACCCCTATGAATGATTGTGACTTTTTGTCCCATCCCATTTTCATATCTACGCTCAGCGGTTGCCGATAAAAATTTCACGACATCATAACTCGGTCTAGTAGCCGCTGAGGTCCATGCTCTCCTAGGGGCCATTTTTGGAAGAAAATCAGCAGAGTTTCCCATATTTCTAAGGATTTTCCAATTATCACCCTAGTTTCTAAACTTCTAACACTTCAATTTTTTTTTCAAAAATTACAAAATTTCTTCGCCCCCAATACCTCAGAATTTTACACCACATTTACAAAATTTTCACAACCACAACTCACAATTTCGCACAATAACAATAAAAAATTAAAGAAAACAAGACAAAAAGAAAATGGAACCTGATATTTCGTGAAGTGCTCTCCAAAATCAGAATTTCTCACGTGAAATGGTGGATTAGATGCTCGAATTTATTTCCCAAAATCGAAGATAACCACACGAAATAGAGTAAACACGCGTTATGAAGGATGGGTTTTGTACTTGATGAGTTGAGTGAGTGATTTGGTGGATTTCGTTGAGGGAGAAAATGAGAGAAAATGAACAAAATGGAGAGTGTTGTGTGCGTGAAATGTTTGTGGGCTGCTGTTTTAAGGCATGAAATCATAGTCGCGTCGCAACTCAGAATACTTCGCGTAGCGATGCGTAGCCTAAAAAAGTGGGTGTTTCTCATGTTAGGTCAGCGCGTCACAACGTGCATGGTTTCCGCGTCATGACTCTTAAGGCATAGCAAAAGGCCACATTCCGGTTTATACGCATCGCGACGCGTAATTTTTTTTTTGGATAGTGTATGCAAATTGTGATTCATTCGTCGAACATATCCACTAGGATACGTCTCAAGAGTTGACTCCTTACTCATGCCACCTCTAATGAATTGAATTTTTATCTTCGCGATTTTGTCAAATACTATTCTGTGATAACTCCCATCTTCATTGGCTTGATCTGCTTTAAGTGTTATGTCTGTGTTTTTTCCTATAAAAATAATACACAAAATTAAAAATTCTACAACATCTGTACGCAAACTACGAAAATATAAATTTTTTTAAAAAAATAAAAAATAAAAATTTACATGGGTTGCCTCACTGCTAGCGCTAATTTTAACGTCTTTAGCCAGACGTGACTGAAGATCATCATTCAATGAGGCTTCAGTGTGGTTTTGGACGTCCTTGAAATGACAATCCAATGAGCGTTGTTTTTCCATTGCCTTTTATAAATGTGAGGTGGCCATAATGATTTTGTTCGACTCATTGCCCATGCCACCTTTTTTAACTTTATAGCTCCGTAGGTCTGTGAAAGGAACGACAGTAAATCAGGAGGTCTCGTATGGTGCTTGACCTTGAATGGTTGTGCAATTCTATCAAGCTTCTGGGCGCTGTCCTTGATGTTTACACCCCAATGTTGTGATGTTTCCTTTAGTGTCATTAGATTTTCAATATGATCAGATACTTGCTATTCCCTTTGTACTGCATCTTGCTTCACTTTTTCTTCACATATGTATTTTACCATTTCCTCATTCATCTCTTCATCTGACATCTGCGTAATACATGCTCCACGAATATCAATTTTAAGATGCAAAGTTTCATCCTCATTTGTTAGTGTGGTTGGTATGGGCAGCTCTTCTACTTGTTTCTCCCCACAAATGCATTCAGCGACCGGAGAGTGATCTAGATCAAGTTGAGATTCTGCTTGTTCGGGCTCCTGAACTGATACCTCTGACTCTTGATACTGTTCAACCTCTGTCTCGATTAAGGTGTCATCATGAAACTCGAATGCTGTTTTAGTGCCATCTGAAAATGTTCCGTGAAGTATGTCGCTCTGGTTTTCTATTAATTGTCTCACTTGATCTATCAGTTTCTGTATTGTCATTTGATTCTGAAACATTCTATTCAATGTAGCTTCATATTTCTTGAACATGTCATCCACCCATTCTTCTAGTGTCTCGAGTATGTCAGTCACCTGATCTTCCTCTAATGGTTCTGGTTCTTGAGGAGGACCATAAGTTGATGGTGGATAATATGGTTCAGTGAGGTATGATGGTTCTTCATTGTCATACTATGAAGGATTCTGATAATTTTACCACTCTGAATTGTACTGGTACATGTATTGATCGTTCGGGTGGTTACCATCACATATCTCACATCTAATCATTGCGTTCTGGAAGGTTTGAGAAAAAGTTGTGCTACTAGTTTCTGACATCCATTGATAGTTGTTGGGCTGGACTACATGCCTTAGAAAACTGGACTATGTCTCCCTGATATTGGGTGTATCTACACCTCTTAAAGCTCTTAACGCTTCCATCGCCCAATAGCGATCCAATTTCAACCACCTGAAAAATAAAGAAAGAAATAAAAATTTACAAATAAAAATAAAGAAAAATAGATACAATTAAAGTAGATAGCATCAAAATTAATAATGCAAAAATTAAGTCCTCGAAAATGGCGCCAAAAACTTGATCGGTGATAAACACACACGTTACGCAAGCGCACGTATCGTTCAAGTAGTATAAAAATATTGATCCCAATAAGGACTTAATTCTTACGATTATTAATTATTGATGTTATTTATTTACATGTATCTATTTGGGGTGAGAATGGATTGTCCGTTGGTTGAAGTTGGATTTGATTAAAATAAATAAATAAAAATACTAAGAAAATACTAAGGAAAATAAAGAAAAGACAAAACATCTAGGGTTGTGAATCCACACAATATTATTCTAATGATGAATTGATTCTCTTATACATGTGCAATATATTAATTTTTTAACTTGGAACACGAAGATATGCAAAAGCCTCTTCCGATGGTCGAATGCAAACATCCAAAGTAACTTAATTAACTATATTTCTATATTAACTAAGTTACCTGAATTCATTAAGGTCAAGTTCCAATTATGGCTACCCACGTTTGACAAGTATATGCCTATCATATAAAGAAATCCCTAAGGTGAGATCGTGTGTTGTTGAATCTAAGGCTGAAACATAAAATTCCTTTGCCAAGTTCATTTTATGTTTACCACATCAATCTTATTGGTGATCAGTCAACAAGAAGCATTAAAGTCAAGTTTCAATAAACAAGCCAATGTATTAAACATTATATAAGAAAATCAATAATAAACTCGTGAATATTGTACTTCATTATTTCCCTAGATTAAAATAAAATTTTGGGGTTGGGGGAACCACTTTTAATACCTCAAACCTAGGAATCTCATTTTTTATAATATATAAATTGACATTATTACTCAGTTAAGCTTTCTCAGTAATTAATAATGTCAAAACATATAAAACCAGTCATATAGACGACAACTAATTTAGTCCAATTATACCGACCATATAGGTAGTAATCGATTGTCATATAAAACCGACCATATAGGCGGTAATCCAATTTTATCATTAAACCAACCATATAAGTGGTAACATAGTCTGTCATTAAGTAATCCAGATTATTAGATTCAATTCATATATTATAATATAAGTGAGATTAACCTAAATGATCATATTAAAACCTTCACCCGTTTATCCCAACGATAATAAATTAGCTAGACATAAAAGAAAATAAAAACTCACAAACTATTATTACTAAAAATAAAAATACATAATTATATATAAAACAAGATACAATCCTCAGTTCCTTAATAAGAAAGCTAAGGAAAGTATGAAAATTGAAAATGAAATCAACAGCTATTTATAGGCAAAAATCCTCGCCGGCGACGCGACACAGAATGTCCTGCACGTCGTGACGTGGTGAGATGTTTGACAAGTGTACGCGTTTTGCTAGGGCGTCGCGATGCGTTGAATATTTTTTATCGTGTGTCGGCAGCTCTTATCTCGGCGCATGATGTTGATGATTCACAATGGAGAAGTCCTGCGCGTTGCGACTCGAACTGTGAAATTCCATTTTTATCATTTTTTTTTATGTTTTTCATAGTTTTAGCCCCGAGTTGATTCCATTGAGCCCCGATATTATTTTTTTTTGATAAAGTAAGTATATTAACCAAAACTGTACAAAAGCAAAAGGGCATACCCAAGACAACTAGGGAGGACATGTCCTCCTAGTACAAAAACCAAAAGGCTACAAATAAAACAAGGCCGCCATCAGAAGATGTCATCGGCCAGGTGCCATGAGAGGTGAAGCCATTTATTATCATAAGATGGTGTCACCCTTCGTAATAAACTAGCATGAGTTCGAACAGTAAACATAATATCAATAAAAAGAACACCAACAGGGTGAGGAGACGCATCATGAGTGCATGCATTCCTCTTCCTCCAGATGACGTAAACTGACGGAACAAACAAAAGTTGACATAAGGAACCGTTGGTGAACTGATACATCCACTCATCAGTCTGCAGCCAAGTCCATGAGCTCCAATATAACCCACACATAGCCAACACAGACGTCCAAACTCCCAAAGAGAAAGAGCATTGGAAGAAAACGTGGTCAATATCCTCACCTGAACAACCACAGAGGACGGATCGCGAGCAAGCAGAGATACCGAAACTCATCAGTATATCATGGGTACAAAGGCCACTATAAATAGTCAACCAAAGCATAAAGGAAAGGCGCGAAATAGCTTTACGAAACCAAACAACCCGATACCAACGCATCAAAGTGCTCCTAGTCCTTTTAACATCCCAATCACTATACATAGAAATCTCCCTCTACTATCATCCTCCCAAACCAACTCATCCTCCCTCAAACCAGGAGGGTCCGATGGAAGGGACTGGACCGGGCCAACTCAACAAGGGCAGCAGACCTACAGCGAGCAAACCGAGCCGGAGGCCAACGCCAAGAAGAGTCTGAGATAATAGTAGCAACTCTAGCCGTTCTATCCAAGCGAGAGCCATAAATAACTCTCTCAACCAATGTATCCACAATCGGACCCAGCGGATGCCAGTTATCAAACCACAGCAACGTCTTCTCACCATTCCTAACCCTAAACCTCATCCTCCGATGAGCCCAAGACCGAAGCTCCAAAATCTTCCTCCAACTCCAAGAACAATCTCCAGGACACGAAACTTCCCAAAAGCTACGCCCCCGAAGCAGGTAAGACTGAACCCAATACGACCAAGATGAGACCTGACCAGAATAGAGAAACCATAAATGCTTAACAATTGATGCTCTATTCCAAGCACCCAAACTCTTAATCCCCAAACCCCATCTTCCAGAGGTAAACAAACTCTACACCAAGCCACTTTCGCCCATGAGGAAAAAAGCTCACTACCCTTCCAAAGGAAGGATCTGAGAGTCGTCTTCATCTTCTTAATAACGGACTTAGGAAGAATGAATAAGGATTACCAATAAATTTGAATGGAAAACAAAATCGACTTGATGAGCTGAAGCCTCCCCGTGAACGAAAGAAACCTTTTACTCTAAGAGAATCATAGTCTGAAGCACGGAGCTTTATAGAAATCAAGGGAACTCCCAAATACCGCACTGGAAGGACACCCTCACGGAAACCCAAAATAAGAAGTAGCTGATCCTTATGAGTATGAGAGATACCAGAGGAGAAAAGATGACTCTTAGATGGGTTAGGCACCAAGCCTGATAAACCCATAAACTACCGAAGACAATCCTTGATCAAAGAGACCGATGAGGCATCCGCCTTACAAAAAGTCATAAGGTCATGTGCAAAACAGAGATGAGTGAGACGATCATTTGAACATCGCCAATGAAACTTGAAATCGTAATTAAGAGCCATATTATGAAGTAGGCCTGTGAGAACTTCCATAACCAACACAAAAAGATAAGGAGATATATGATCACCTTTTCACAAACCACGGCCTCTAGAGAAAAAACCATTCAGCTCCCCATTAATAGACACAGAGAATATAGTAGAAGTCATACACTTCCGAATCCAGCCCATCATCCTCTCAGTAAAACCAATAGACCGCAAAACCCCAACCATAAAGTCCTGATGAACAGTATCAAAGGTTTTCATCAAATCAATCTTAAAAGCACATCTCGGGGACCCTCCACTCCGATGATAATTCCTCACCAGTTCCTGGCACAATAAAATGTTGTCTCTAATACGCCGCCCTGCAACAAAAGCATATTGATTAGAATGACCACTGAAGGAAGAACAATCTTAATCTAATTCGTAATAAGCTTGGCAATACACTTGTAAATAGAATTACAGTAATAAATAGGTCGGAAGTCCTTAACATGGGAAGGGTTAGGGATCTTCAGGATTAGAGCAATAGACGTCGCATTAACCTACTTCAAGAGATGCCTCGAATAAAAGAAATAATGAATAACACAAAGAACATCATCCCCCACAATACTACAAGCCTTCTTAAAGAAACCCAAATTAAACCTGTCTGAACCAGGAGCTTTATTTTCCTTCAAAGAAAAAACACAGAATATCATAGCGGAATGAAGAATATCCCTATCAAAATCCTGCAAACAAGGTTGCGGCCCCAAAAGAGTCTCGTAAAAAGATACAATCTCCTCCCTCACCAAAATATCATCCTCTAAACGAGTCACATCCTCCTTAGAAATAGAAGTAATCTTACTGCGACAATGATGATTCTTCATAGCATGGAAGAAGAATTTCATATTCTGATCCCCAAGGTTGAGCCATTGAATATAAGATTTTTGTCTAGTTAAACCCTCTGTAGCCCGACTAAGGTCACCATACCCTAAGGAAAGTCTAGCCTCTTCTGCTAACAGAGCCAAGTCACTTGGGTTATCCTGCAAAGCACACCGAACCATATCCAACTCCCTTCTTACCTCCAAGACCCTACTCGAAATATTAGAAAAGTGCTCAACATTAAACTTCTTCAGCGCCACCTTCACACTTTTCAACTTACTACACAAGCAAAACATCGGAGTGCCACAAACGTCAATATCTCAAGCTCTAGCCACAACAGAAAGGAAATCGGGATGATCAACCCCGAAATCAAAAAACTTAAAATAGATCTTCCTCTTCGGGAGCTCAGCAAGCTTAACAACGATAGGGGAGTGTTCTGAAATCCGAGGGGGAGGAAACCTAACAGCTGAACCCATAAATCATTACCGTCTACCTCCCTTTGGGGATTTCCGTTTCTGACTCCTCTTCCCTTCTGAGCCCTTATTAGGCTATCTACCATAATCCAACTTCTTTTTCTCTAAAGAGTCTTTAGCCTTAACTGCTAGCATGTTAACAATAGGAAATGGCGAGTACAATCCGTAACCAGCGGAATCATAACTAAACCCTCCTCAGAATTATCCATAACAGGCAATGTTGCGGTAAGAGTGTATTCATCCTCTTCCCTCTTATCCACAGCCTTCACAACAACTTCCTTAGAAGTACAGCCTGGTACAAAATTCACTACTGGAGCTGATTCCAAATTCTTATAGGAACATTCACCCAGAACAAAGACTCTATCAGCGGCATCAGCCGAAATCACGGCCTCACTCGGCTTAATAGGAGTAACCCGAGCTGGAGCCTTACCCCTATTCTTTTAAGATACTGAAATCCATGCACCATCTCTATCCTGAGTATTTGGATGATGGAATCCGGCCTCGCACAGATCTTCGTACTAGAGGTTCACTGGTTTCTGGAGGTATGTCGACATCCAGATCTGTGGATGATCCTGTAGCCTCTGATGGAGCATGTTGTAGCTCTAACCCTGGAAAACAACACTGAGAGGCAGTCAAATGGATTCTCAGGTACCTCAAGGGTACATCGAAGTTTTATCTATACTACGGGGGAGTTAATCCGATCTTGGAAGGATATACAGATTCAGTTATGGCATGAGATCTTGATGTAGGAAATCTACATCAAGTTTCATATATACTCTTGCAGGGGAAGCTGTATCATGACAGTCCAGATTGCAGAGGTGTATTGCATTATCCACAACAGAAGGTGAGTACATTGCTATTGCTGAGGCAGGAAAAGAAATATTGTGATTAAAGCATTTTCTCCAAGAGTTAGGGATCAAGCAGACATGATGCAAGGTACATTGTGATAGTTAGAGTGCCCTGGACTTGAGCAAAAACTCAGTGTACCACTCCCGAACGAAGCACATCGATATTCGCTTTCATTGGATACATGAAGTGATGGATCAACAACTGTTGAGACTAGTGAAGATCCATACAGATGAGAATCCAGCTGACATGTTAACAAATGTGGTTACTCGAGACAAGCTAGAGTTGTGCAGAGACATAGTTGGGATAGTTGTCAGATGATGATTGTTTTAGATGCAGTTGGAGGGAGAGAATTGTAATGAATCCAGCTGCATGGGAAGTTTCCATGCAACTTTATGTGCATGTTGAAAAAAGAGCAACCAAACAATAAACTTTAGGTGGAGATTTTACATTTCCTTGAAATTATGGAGTGATTAGTAGGCACTGTAGAGCCAAACCTTGGCTATAATTATCTGCAAAATAAATAAAATCACATCAAAACGTTCATCAAACTCGAGAAAATAAATAAAATATTAAGTAAAAGGGGTGGTAAATATTGATATATTTTCCGCTCATCACTTGTCAATGACAAACTCAAGCTACCGATGTAGTCCTAACAACTTTGGAACGTTCATATAAGTTTTACCGGCGGAAATGAACTACCATCAGCATAACTGCACAGCTTTGGCACGATACAACTATAGCATTAGGAAAACATTTGCATTCTTATTGACAAGGCGGACCAAGAAACAAGTGTCTCAATACAAGTTACTTTAAAACCTTATTAAGCGGGGATATTCCATAAAGTGTCATACACCTTTATTTAATCAAATTAAATAACATAATGCATGCATCAAGTAAAGATTAGACTAAAGATAAATTTTAAAGGGCTAATCATATCATGTGCCTAAAATCAGACTCGCTTTGATACCATTTTGTTGGGGTTTTCTTAAAGGCGCATCGGAATGCGGGAAAATCGAATTGTCTGATTTCTTTAATTTTTCTTGGATAATTAAAATAAAATAATTTATTTTAATCACTCAATACTCAAAAATAGAATATTTAACCCAGAAATCATAATTTCAGTAAATTTCCGTAAAGCCCCAAAACTTTCCATTTTAATCATTTTAGTCCTAAGTTGTTCAAAACAAGCTTAGGTGATTTCCAATCACAACCAAAATGAACTGTAAATCAAATATACATGAAAATAGAATTCTGAAATATTTCATAGATTTTTAGTAATTACCGAAATGTCCCAATAGTTTGTATTTTGATCATTTTGGTCCTAATTTGTCAAATACAAGATTAGGTGATGTCAAATCACTACCAAAATATTATATACTGTAAAATATAACCCATAATTTTTTTTCCAGAATTTTTCAAATTGCGTGAGATCCCAATACTTTACATTTTGCTCATTTTGGTCCTAATTTATCAAATACAAGATCAGGTGATATCAAATCACTACCAAAATAATTTATACATCTCATATGTATCAAAATACAATATATATATGAAAAGACCCAATTTTTGTTTAGGTTATAAACCCTAATTTCTCAAATTAATCAAATTAACAAAATTAACCAAAATTAAACAAATTCAACACTTTAAACTAATCTCTACCACACCAAACAAGTCTCACCACTTTGAAACAACTTAAGAACAATTCTAGGTGATCAATGAGTGCCTAACAACTCTAGAATGGAAACACGATCATCAAATGACCAAAAGAAAGCTTACTAACCCCTTAATAGCTTTCTTTGAACATCATACATGCATATACCCATCATCCATGCTTCCAACAATCAAAAACACAAACAAGAAAGAGTAGAAAAACTTAAGAACTACACATGTTGTCGCCAAGAACAAAAGGAAAAAGTTTCCCTCTAATAGGAAGTTGGAAATACTTACTAAAATCCAAGCTTTCCTTTGATTTTCTTCTTATTTCTTCTTTTTTTCTTTCTAACTTGTTTTGTTTTATTTTTGGACGCTTGAACATGGTTAAGCAAATGGAAAAATATAACACTTATATACTAGGTCATATGGCCGAAAATTGCAATAAAAAAAGAAAAGAGATATTTTCAATTTTAAACAAATTTAAACAAATATCAAATAAGTCAAATTCAATTCGACAACCATTTCTTTTAATGTAAAGTCAACAATTTACATTGCAAAATCATTTCCTAACTTTATCATAATGTAAGATATTTATATTTTAATTATTTAAAAATTAAATAATTAATTAATTAATTACAAATATCTCAAATATATGTATTATATTTACTTTAAATAATCCAAATACATATATTAATAATATATGTCAAATATCTGTAACGACCGGTAGTCTCTACTACTGTTACATTGTAGTACCATGGTATTACTGGACGAAGGTAACATAATATAAATTATGTTGGGACACAATTACACCCACGGAATGACTTTGGGGATAAACGGTAAATCCTTCAAAACTCTTATACGAAATTTTATGATGTTCCAATCCAAACAGCTTATGGTATTTGTGTCATAACTTTCTCATACAAATTTTGAATGTTATGAATTTTATATCATCAGAAAGTTGAGATCGAGACCTACAACTTTCACTTTGAATATTTTTCCAAATTCGAACCACAAAAGGGCTAAGAATATAGATTAAAAATTCAGATGAGTAATAACCTCGGGATATTTTAGTAAATTCACAAAGTTTCTCCAAATTTCTACACTTTTCCACTCTTAAATGGCCCAAGTATAAAATGGGGGTACTATTCAAGTATCCCCAAAATTCAAAAGAAAAAGAAAGAAAAACGTGATGAAGGAAGGAGAAAAAGAAGAGAAGAAAAAAAAGAAATAAAAGAGAAGAGAAATAGAAGAAAAGAAGAAAAAGAAAATAGGGAAGAGGCACGAAAAGGGTTTGGCATCCATGAGACTTTTAGGATGAGGAGAAATTCAACAAAGATGAGGTAAGATCAATTGTATCAAATACAATCGCTCAGGAGGTCTCGATATCCTAGTAGACCTACAAAGAGTGGAACTAGAAGGTTATGCTTCTGTCTGAACCTGTGATTCCTCTATCGGTCTGTCATCTATAGGTTGGAATTCATCAAGTTCAACCCTTCTATGATTACCACCTTTTGCCAATAATTCTTCTTCAAGAAATCTGGCAAAACGAGCTACGAACACATTTCAATGCTCGGGTTCATAGAATTGATATCCTTTGGAATTCGAAGGATATCCAACAAACCTAACTTTTCTCCATCGAGGCAAAAGTTTATCCTGCTGCGTCACCTTAATGTATGCAGGACATCCCCAAACCCTAATATAATTAAGGTTCGGTTTCCTACCAACCCATATCTCATATGGAGTAGTAGAAACAGCTTTAGAAGGAACCCTATTCAACAGATGTGCAGCAGTAAGAAAAGCATACCCCCACAAAAAGTAAGGCAGATCTGTAAAAGTCAACATTGATCGGACCATATCCAATAAAGTTTGATTTCTCCTTTCAGATACTCTATTGTGCTGTGGAGTACCCAGAGGAGTATATTGAGCGAGAATCTCATTCTCTTTAAGATACTCGGTGAATTGGCTACTCATATATTCACCACCTCGATCTGATCAAAGGCATTTGATGAATTCCTTGATCTGATCTGTGAGTTGGACTAGCAGAATCTAAAACCCATCCAGAACCAATGGCTTCATATATTCATATATTCACCACCCCGATCTAATCTGTAAGTTGGACTATCAGAATCTAAAACCCATCCAGACCCAATGGCTTCTCAAGCCAAAGAGATATCAATGATAGGGAAAATAAACATACCTGATGATGCAGCTCTCTCCCGTCTGAAGGAAGCTATGTAGTCTGGACAATTGCGTCTCCAATGTCCAATCTTGCCATAGTGGTGGAACTTGTCATCAGTTGCTTTCTTTTTCTTTGACTTGCTTGGCCTTTCAACCTTTCCTTTAGGAGGAACACCGGAGCCAGTCTTCTTTGCCTTTTTCTTCTTCTTCTTACCCGATCTCGTAGATTGAGAAGAAGAAGAACTAGGCAAAGAGGACTTTGAGATGAGTTTCGGCACACCCTTCTTGATGTCCTCCTCAGCAGTCTGAAGCATCCTATGCAACTGACTATAGGAACAACGAATACTATGCATGTTGAAGTTCATAATGAACTGGGAATGCGCCGGTGGGAGAGAGCCAAGAATCAAATTCCTGCCCAGTGTCTCATTTACCTGAAAGTCAAACTTTCGAAGCTGCTCAATAAGATCCATCATGTGTATGACATGTGGCCTCACTGGCTTGCCATCAGCCAAACGAGCGTGGAATAATTCCACGGATATTATGTACACCAAGGTCTGCTCCTGGTTTTGAAATAGCTCCCGAAGTTGAGTTATGATACTGTAGGAGTTAGACATATCAACATATTACCTCTTTAGATCAGAAGACATAGTACAGAGAATGAGTGAGTTGACTCTCAGATCATCATCTCTCCATTTCTGAAATGTCACTCTCTCTTCAGGTGTCGACTCCGGAGCAATATCTAACGGTAGTGGACTATCCAGCACAAAACGCAACTTCTCTAATCTCAAGACTATCTTAAGATATAATTTTCCTTCACTAAAATTATCAGGACTAGTCAATTTGTTCGCGTCCAGGACATGAGCAAAAGGATTAGAGGAAGAAGTAGCTGCCATCACAAACTTAACAAAAGAAACATGAGTTAGCATATAAAAGTAATTTCATCAATATCACAAAACATCCAACATACATGGATTTTTAATATAAGGATGCCCTCACACTATTTTATATAAATTGATAATTCCCAAAAAAATATGAGAATTTAATAATTAAATTAAATTCTATAGCAGGAAGTAGATCTCACAAATATATTTGAACACACAGCTTTGGCACATTGTGCCCAAATATATCTGAAAGTATGTAACAATTACCAATCACATCCAATGTGACTCTTTTAAATAGGTCCTGAACCGTTTCCGATCCTCAATGTTTTGTCATCTATTGGATGTGGCGTATTCAAGGCAATACTCGTCAATATACATATCCAAGGTACTAATGCATCACCTCACTGCTTTGGCATCTATTGGTATGCACATTCGCTCGAATTTATTTCTTACCAAATAAGTTTTACCGGTATAAACAAATTTCCATTAACCATAGCCAAAAAATATTTACATCTGTATTGACGAGACAGACTCATTAGTGTACAAAACACCCAGAGAAAACAAAGCCTTATTATGAGGATTTTACAAAACTATCAAACATCGAAACTTATTGATCCAATCAATTAATTCTCAAGCATGTGTAAAATAAATTGAATTAAATATCAAATATTTAAGGCATGAAAAAATATTTTGGATGTGGGATCAGACGCTCTGATACCATTTTGTTTGGGAAAACACAGCGGAAGGGCGCGGTGGAAGGCGAAAAAGGTTTTTAAATATTTTAAATTTTTCCGAGCAAATTAATAAATATCAAATATTTTTAATTCACTCAAATAAGTTTAAATATATTATTTATTAAACAATTAATAACATAGTAAATTTTGTTACACGACGAATTATTTTACGAAAATATTTTTCGACAAATAATACGCGTAACGGGCAAACGGTCAAACCGGTTGACCATCAGCCGAGCCGGGGGAACCCGGTCACTCGGCCAGTGTTCGATCAGCCCTTGGGCTGCTCGAACAGTGCCCAGTTCTCTGGGTTCACAGCCGGCACGCGTTGAGCCCGTTTCGACGTGAATTTCACCATTTTCTCGTGTTTTCGCCCCGGAATAATTTCCGAAATTTATCCACTACCCAATACACATCCAAAATCATCCATACAACATATTTTTACATGAAAAAATATTTTGTTTTAACATCCAAAATCAGATCTGATCCAGACTTTGTTTTTTGTCCATTTTCATGCCAAAATTCAATTTAATCACAAAATTAATCCAATTAATTTACACCAAATTTAATCACCACAATACAAAGTTCCAAGAACAATTCTAGGAAATATTAGAGTGGTAATATCACTCTAGAATGGAAATTTTAATTTTAGATTAATTCCTTAATTAATCATTTTCACATGCTTAATAAGAAAAATATATTAAGGTTAATTAAGCATCCAACACCAAGTTTTGATTCAAATATATATCCTAGATATATATATAATTTAAACATGCAATATACATATCTCATACATATTTCACATGCTTAAACACAAAACTAAGAAAATAAAAATTAGAAACTTAATATTACCTTAATTTTAAGTTTTAATTTTCTCCAATTTCTTCACCTTGGTGTTGATAGCTTTATTTCAAAACCTTAATCTAATTTTTCTTTTGCTCTCAACACATGAGAAAATGGCCAAGCCAAGCAAAAATGAAACAATTTCATTTTATATATTTTCTTACATGTGGCCGAATTTTTTGGCAATTTTTCAACAAAAATTAGCAATTTGTTTTTTGTGGCCATGAATTTGACACCTTTTAATCTTATCCAATAATTAATTGCCCAAGTGCTCAATGAGTACACTTTATATTATGGGAATCTCTAGGTTCAAGTTTATCTGTCATGGAAACCATTTCCATGTCCGTAATTTGTCCACTCACAAATTACGACGACCACAAATAATCGAATTGAACCATCCAAGTCGAAGTCATTACATATATATAATCCTTCTGTCATAGGTTATCCGAATAGTTCCGGAGATATAGATTAAACTCCAAATCTCTGCTATGAACAATTCAGGTGGCACGACATAATTATGTTTCTTCAATAAATATTCGGAACTAGTTTCTGAATCATACCTCGTCCAAGGATTTCAAATAATCATAAATTGGACACCTAAATCTCGTTCACGGGACTGACAGATCCTCTATGGATACATCACATGATATCATGAGTATCACTCAATACCCGACGAACAGGCTGAGGTCTAATCTAAAAAGATCATTGACGTGACTGCCATCAAAGTATGAAGGATATCTCACATATCCACAATGGTATCACAAGTCAAATGAGCTAATATGCTATTCGACTCGTAAAGTTTCTTATTGACGTTGGTGTACCATCTATCAGGAATCTTCGAATGAGTCATTCAGTATTTATCCAATAAATACCTACGTGTCTATATGAGTCTCCCAAGACTCATGGTTTACTGAGATAAACCATTAGAACAATTCTAATATATGATACATACCGGTCTCATTGGTTTACTAACCGAACACATATGTAATCCTTGACCAGAAACATCTTAAGAATGAATCATATTGTGGCATTTCTCAGTAACAATTACGATGTTTTTGCAATTATATCACAACTATTTATTTTAAGGTTTTTTACGCCTTTACCATTTATAAGATTATATTGATGAAAATTACTTAATTTTATTCCTAATAAAATATAATGTACATCGTATTTACAATAAATACAACATAATTTGACGCTTCGAGCACCAACTCCAATAGCCTATCCATTCTTAGGCTTGTATGAGTCATGATGCTTTTTTGTGGAGATATTATCAGGTTTCGTCTCGCCTTTTATCCAGGTTGTTCCTTGAGGTTCTCAAATCATAGATTTTGCTTTCGAAATTTCTTTTATCACGCAATGATTCTCTGCATGTTCTCAATAGTTTTCTTCACGGAATCCTGACTCTTTTTAAAGTATGAGCATTGTCTAAATTTAAAATTCAACTCCAACAAAAGGTTTACCTTTCGAATGCTTATCCATGTCTGTGTGTTATCCATGTACAAAGAACTACGTGCAATACTAGATTGGTTTATGGTGGCGCTAGATGTAAATTAAGGCTGACACTTTAGTTTATTTTATCCTTTCATTTGCCTATATAAGCTAGCATCTAGTTAAGGATCAACAAGATTTTAGAATTTTGTAAAAGTTTATTTTATATAGGGTTTATCTTTATTCCCTAGCTTCCTTAGGTTTTCAAATTATCTTTTATTACAAAGACTTCATATTTGTGATGCGAGCCCCTGATTACTTAATAATTTCATCAACTAAAGTTGTTTTCCATACTCAACAGTTAAGCCATCATTTGATGCAAAAGAACCCGATGGGTTCACGAAAAATCTGATTACTAAACAGTTCAAACAAAGAAGTAGTTTTCGGGATTCACCTTTTTCTTTTCCTTATTGTTTTCTCTTTTTTTTTGCGTCATCTCATTAACTTAGTGTCATCTCAGCCTTAATTTTAGAAGGGAGTCAAATGAGTGCCAAGTGTTTTGTCCATCTCAATAAATTGTGCAAACATAAATTCTTTCTTAGCAAGCAATATAATTTTAAGTACAAGTTTTAGTGTGCAATATTTGGATGGCATTTTGTTAAGTGATTCCAAAGTTAAAGAATTGCCTTAAGGATTTAGACATACTTACTTTTCGAGAGACATAATATTCTTGAGAAAGACTAAGTTTTATCGTCATTGAACAAAGAGTCATTGCATGATGCAAATGATGATTTGGAATCTAGTTACAGCATGGTCGAAGCTTTTTTCGGATCAATCATTACCCTACATGGCTTCTTAGATTCTACTTTCTCTTTGTATTTATCATTATTTCTTCCAGCTGCCTAAAGGTAGACATTATCGAGGTCATTCACCTTAATTTGTTGTAGATAGAGGATTTAGTTCCTTTGATAATTATTTTGACCTGATCATTTTTTGATGGTCTTGTCTGCATCTTCAGCAGCTAGCTTCTCTAGCAGTCAACATGGTCTTTGAAGCTTTCCTCTTATTTCTGTTTGGTGTTCTCTAAGTCATGAAGTGACAGGTCAATCTCCATGTCTGTGACATATTGATTTAGAAAGGCTTTTGCCAAAGCCCTCCAATCATCTTTCACATTATTCCCTAGGCTGTGTTACAACACTATCGGTGCCCCCTCAAGAGATACCCCAAACATTTTCAAGACATGATGCTTGGTCAAGCCAGCAGCACTCATCAGAGACACGTACTTTTGGGTCCTCGTTCTTGTTGAACTTTACCATTTCTGACATTCTAAATGAAGAAGACAAATGCTCATTGAATGCCATAGCGTTGTAATATAAAAAGTCTTCATGTTTGTCATTCATCTTTTAGGCCATCGACTTCATTTGCTCCTTCAGTTTCTAGAGTTTGTCCTCAGCTTAGGAATTGGCCATTTTGCCAATAGCATATTCAACCATATCTTTGTCGTTATCCAAAGTAAGGATCTCTTCAATTGTCAAACTATCAGGCTTTTCATGCCTCTTCTCACTAGTTTCAGCCACTGCAGTCTGAATTGTGGTCAATTTGGCAATAACATTGGCTAAGTTCTGTAGTTGTTATGTCATTTGGTTCACGATTGATTCCAACTGGTCTACATGGGATCTGTCACTGTTGGCTATTTCTAAATTTGCTGACGTATTCTTGACTAATATGCCTTCCTCTCTAACCCAACATCTCGCTATGATGGCTTTATCAAAAAGGGGTTAGTATGATGCATGTATGCATGCGATGCATGAGATGTATGGTGCATCTAAACATCAAAATAAATCATTCCAACCTTATTTCTCTCACACACGTGGTAAGTCCAATATCTTTCATAGGTTTGGTTTAGCTTATGCACGAATAAAGGGTACACAACCTCATTCTCTCATGTGCAAAAAGGTAAACCTTGGCTACCTTGGTTCCATTCCATCGTTAAAATACAAAAACCGCCCATTTATAAATAACTAAACCTAATATAGGGGTTGTGCCATTGTTTAAAAATGAAGAATTAGAACCTTAAAAATCATGCTTATTTGGGATGGGCTTAGAAACATTTAAGAGTATCCAAATGGACAAAAATAAGGCGTACCTTTCTGGATGAAAGCCAGTACGGGTATCAGACTCGCGTTTTGGCACTTTTGGATTATAATTAAACATTTTAGGCCCAATAATATTTTCATACAAGGTGGGTTATTGACATTTCAAAGTGCTCAACCTAATTATCGTGAAATACAAACTTGTTCCAATGAAAGGCCCAATAAGTTTTTATTTCACGGTATAAAGATCAAATGACTTCAAATTTTTAAAGCCTAAATACAAGCATTAGAGTGGCTTATTCCTATAGGAAAATGACTATTTCCTTACATGTGAGCTTATCAAGGGTTCTAGCTTAGGCTCTCTTTGGAGAAGGTTTGTTTATAACGAGGTCTCCCCACCGAAGGGTTTAATCGACAAATAAAGGTACTTTTTTAATACCCTAGGGTACGTGCCAATAAGTGATGGTTATCATCACATACCAATCCACCACATTGAGTGAAAGTAATTTCTTGATATACAACGTCATTGCGGTTTAAAGGGTATGCAAAAGATAAAGACATGGTTAACCTTAATCTTCCCATAAACACTACAAGGCATATATTTTAGGGCTGATTCTCTATACCCCATGTTGGACAATTATGACCCATAGCGTCACTATTTGTACAGATCACGGTGTTGTTGTACAAATTAACTATGTGACAAAGGAGATTGTACTCTCATCATTTGTGATTAGATCACCTTAGATATATAAATGAAGAGAGGTCCCTATGATTAGTTCCTAGACTGAGAATGATATGAGACAGTATCAGTCCCCGAAGGATTAATCATTAAATATCCCTAGTCGTAGTATTATCGAGACAGGACATCGATAATGCGGAATAGGCTAGTATTGCACTTGTGTGCGTTGTGAGGGCACAACGACATAGTTCTCATATATATAAGTATTGGATACTTATGCAAGTGTGATAGGAGGTCGTGTTTCACCGATGGTACGGGAAATAGCTTCGCTCTAGATAGACCCCTCGGAATCCCATTGGTATTATGACTATGTGTCTATGGGAGGCCGAAATCAAGGTAGGTGTGTATAGTCTTAACCTGAGACTTGCATCGCTAATACTTACGATAATCGATAGACTTTGGTCTTGGTGGTACAGGGCTTTAACCGGTTCTGCGTACACCACTTCTGGGTTTATCAGAGAGTCGTAGTGTATTGGGTGTGATGTCAAGATGGAAGTATCACTCCAGTCATAGTGGAGATGATGTCACGCAGGATACGGTATTAGTGCTCTTAAGTGCTCGCCGGCCATCAGGATATTATGACAAGGTCATGTATATCCGATTATAGAGACTAGTTACCAGACATCCGACATGTGCTTCGGACGGGGCAGACACTTATCCAGCCCCAGCCCTAGCACGTGACTATCCGATACTGGGCTGATATACACGATACTACGGTATACTACGCTTGATATAGATCCTTATTCATGTAAGGATATTTCCGGAGAATTGGGTAGGCATGGCGCTTTGCTAGAGGCCAACCTTGTCTAGTAAATCGGTAAAACGTAGTACTTGGTACTTACGTGTTCGGATAGTCCGACGACCGATTTGACTGCCAACATATCGGGGATCTCATGGGTCGCTTCCCAAAGATTCACCGATGACGTATGACTCGCACTTATATTAATATGAGATTAATAAGATGAGAGAGAAAATTAATCTGGGATTAATTACAGAGATATTTTATCTGGGATAAAATATCATTAAAGAGAGAGAACGATTAATTTGGAATTAATCGAAGAATTAATATATTTGATATATTAAAAGAAATTAGATTTCGACGCGAAATTAAAATTAGATTTTAATTCGGGCGAACGAATTAATTTAGAATTAATTCGTAAGCGACGTGAATAGTAATTATGCTTGGCATGATTATTTAATTAAATTAGATTTAATTGCGTCGCAACGGAAAGTTCGTTAATTTGGAATTAGCGAACCCGAGCCCGAGATTATTTGCGAGCGCATTCGCATTTCGAATTCGAGTGCGACACGCAAGTTAAATCAAGCGTCAAATCGCTAGTCGCAACTAGCGTCACATCATTCGTCAATCAAGTGATGGATGTCTTTCACTTTGAGTGATTGACGCCAGTCACTATTCACTGATTGATGGAAGTAGATGTGACTTGATTTGAGTAGATGGAAAGCATTTAATGGCTTGGTTTTGGAGGGAAAATTTGTGTATATGGTTTTTTAGAAAATCATTTACCATTTTAACTTAACAAAAATCCATCTCTCTCTTCTCTCTTTTCTCTCCTCTCTCACACGCCCAAAGAGGGCTGTTCTTCACTGGTTTTCTGCCCAGAAAACGTGAGGAAGGGAAGCAAGTGTAGTGAGATTTGTGGCAAATTTCTAGAGAGCTAGCACTCTGAGAGACATGCGAAGGTGATAGGGAAGTTCACCCATGAGCCGGGAATCGTTCGACGAAGCTTGGAGCTTGTTCGAGGACTCTGAAATGGCGCAAACCAGTGGCTTGAACTGCAGTAGTGGGCGTGAGGCAGTGAGTAGTTTTTGATGTCTTTGTGGCCTCCGCGTCGCTCAACCGATCGATGTAAGTATTCCGCAACTTTCTCGATTTGTATTCGCACTCGTTTCATGTTTGTTATTCGATCCGTGGGACCTAGAAACTCCTACACCCCAATGGAGTCGCCATATGTAGAAATTTAGTGGGGTTTACCGCTATGCCTAAAATACCGGCGACCATGACACTATTGGGCTCGCAGCCCGTAGAGACTACGGATAACTCATAGAGGACTAACAGGAAAATGAAGGAGTCGTCACCTAGTATAAGACATTGAGAATGATTTAAGGTCCCACTACACCCCTCACAAGGACCGACCTTAAACTTGTTTAGGTTCGAAACGGTCCCTTATTGATGCCAGTATAATATTTAGGTTCAAAGAGAGGTATAAACGTGTCTGATAATACATAATCATGTAAAAATAGTTTAAGCATACAAAAGCACACTAATAATAAAATAGTAAAGAAAATCAGATAAATACAAAAGTTCAGAATATCAAAATGATAATCAACTGAACCAGAGTAGGTATTTTCATAAGCCTGGCCTCGGAGAAGCCTGGCTAGACATAGCCATAGTCGGCCAAATATTCATGGTATCACAAACGTCTGGCCGGACTTAATGTAAGTCTGGTTAGTTCTTCTCTGTAGATCAGAAACGCAGGATCATACTCATTGCAGAAACAACACATATAGTGTGAGGGAGATAAAACTAAAATAAACAGAATAGTAATTAAGTAATAGAAATAATAAAGTAGTAAACAGAAACTGTAAAATGGAATAGCTTAATGAGCCGTAATAAAAAAGATAGTCATTAAGCAATAAGAACCATAACGTAATAAACAGAAATCGTAAAACAGAATAATATGGGAACGTACTTAAGGAACAATCATAATAATATAGAAACAAAATAAGCAACAGTGACAAAAAAATACATATTCTTGTTGGCCTAGCTTCATAGAGCCTAGCCTGACATTCATCGGGAATTATAATAAGTCTGGCTGGATATACAATAAACCATGAAGTTCTAAGTTCATGCATAACTAACAGTACTAATAAAACAATGATAGTATAGCGATAGTAAGAAGACTATGAAGCAAGAAAAAATGGAGATAAGACAATAAATAAACTAGTGCGTATCAACCTGGCTTCGAAGAGGTATGGCCGAATATTCCGTGCACAATAAATGTTCGGTCGAACTTATTAAAATTCTGGCTGGATATGTATCACAAAAACATAGACCCAGGAAATCACATAATCATGCACGGGTAGTAATAGGGATAAATCGATTACAGAATACATGATAAGATAAACTAACTAGATACCTATTGCGGTAATAAAATGAATCTCATTCTGTAGAAGACCAGTCTTGTGTATAGCCATTCCTAATGATACGTGGAATTGTATCATGAGTACATATCATATTACCGTCAATTCGGGATTGGTTATGGAATTTATGTCTAGGTTTGCATCCAATATACCAAAAAGGGACATATGGTCAGCTATACATATCTCATGAATGTTCAGCCAGACATGTAATATTCTGACTAGATATCCTTCAAGGATCAGAACAAGCAAACAAGAGGCATGCATAAAGTAACCAAACAAAGAAACTAACATGCACAAAGTACTAATGGCAAACGTAACGTAAAAATGACTAAGCATGCAATAAGCTAAAGAAGATGGTAATATGGCTGAGTGTTTGGATCGATTAGCCGGATATATTTATTGATGTTCTATGTCCATCTGAATGTGATACATGACATGTCGGAGATACTGTATTACAACGAGAATTACATATGTATAAATAGAAGTCAGGGTGCCTTCAGATCGTACCTTTTATTGCATCATGGCTCAAGAAGCACCTTATGAATGTTGGATGGTTGCTGGATTGCCTGCCTAAGAGGGAACTCCAGAGACTCGTCACAAATTTTGGTTAAGTTGTAAGGTTTGATTAAATGGATAGATTCAGGGTTTTAGGTCAATAATGGGGAGATTCCAAAAGTGATTAGCTCAAGAAGTAAGTATTTTTTTTATAGTGTCTATGAGATATTTGAGAATGGAAGGGAAGACAAAAATCCCCTCATTATTTCCTCTCTGTCTGGAGTGATTGCCAATTTACCGCGTCAATTACAAATTGATAAATGTCAAGCTGAATGTATATTTTAAGACATAAGTGCGATAAGATATTAATCAGTACATGATTCCAGTTATTTGAAATTCGTATGTTCATTGACAACTCGAATCATATCCGGTCGGACATTTACTTGAAATTTATGTCTGGCCGGATATCAATCAGACCCGTGATTTATGTGATTCATAATCTATATGCTCACTGACAGCTGTCACATATCCGACTAGATCAGGGGTTTTCAGGTTATATCTAGCCGGATTTGGTGGTCTAAGAAAAATTTAGCCGGGCATAGGAGATTTCTGGCCTGGATTTGGTTACTCTCATGAATTCTCTAGAATTTCTTTCCTTTCTGACATTAATGTTAGGGATATGCCCTATACCCAACTTGTGGATGGGCTATATGTACATGTATTTGTAATATTTTCATTAATTAATAAAATGGCAATCTTTATTATACGTGTCTTACATAACTTATATGAATCATCAACACTGTAATAAAGCCCTTGGAGTAATAAGACGATGGTTTCCACGCCTTATGAGAATCATTACTCTTAATGTTTCTAGTATTTGTGAATAATATGGGCTTTCACAAAGCGGAGAGACTAGCATGATGATATGATCCGCCCTTAAATGGGGTAGCCGATCTCATAGGCTACTTGCGGAGATTCATCCGCTTGGTGTATCATATGGATGCATGAGTTGCTCGTGTCCATCGAACTGACCGCCGAAAGATTTCATATGGAGTGTTTATCCCATGTGTCTGTGAGAACTTTCATGTATCGATTATATGACTAGTCCTTAGACTTGAGGTCTTTACAGAGAATCGCCACTCTCTCGGATAATATTTTCTTATAAGAGTAGTATTCCATTTTGCGGGTTGATATGTGTGATCAGTGCTTGAGACTGTGGCCACAACGGAAGAATCATGTGAGATTCTTGGGTTAGCATGATTCATGACACTATCAACATCATACCTTTGACCATATAGGTAGACAATTTCCGTACCCTAGGTCAATATGTGGGGATACAGTGAGGCGAGAGACCGTATCATATGTAAATCGCATACATAATGGGTATATATATTTTTCCTTCTCATTTAGGGGCCTTGGCATGTTGCTAGATGTCAACCTTGGTCATTGAAATCAAACGACCATCTGATCAGAGGATAATTTATGTTCGATTAAATTATCACGATTCATTTCATGTCCAACTTGAGGGGAACCCAAAAGGTTACACACAACAAAGTCGAAATCAATGGTTAATAGTGCACAATACATATTTAACAGCATATATGATTGTTGTAGGAATTGTTCATAAATGGTTCAATATGTTTAATTTTTGAACAGATCATTTATGAGGTTCCATAGTGGCTTAGGGATTGGTGAATGACGATAGGGGCACTTTGGGAATTAGAATTAAAAAAAATATTCACGTGAATTGTAGCACGTGAATAGTAAAAAATTTTATTTAATTTTGTTATTTGTTTTGAATTCCAATTCGGTCCAAACTCTTATTAGGGTTTTATAATCTCATTAACCACTAAATTAAGATCCAATGGCTAAGATTAAATTTGCTTTTATCCCACATCGGATTCTTAATTAATTTTGTTGTCTTTGGAGCACTATATAAACCCAAAGAATTATTCACAAATTTTTGCACCAAACCTTTCATATCTTGGGAGCAACTCTAAAGTTTAAGAGTAAGCCACTGATTTTGAGGATCCTTAAGTCTAATTGACTAGAGGAACCTCGAGTTAAGAGTTTTGAGGTATTTGCGTAGGCTAGCACCAAAGGCAAAATACCACTGCACTCAAGGCGTAGTCTTGCCGTTGAGTTTTGGCTTTGGTGTGTGCATCTTTGGAGGCCACACACTTGGGTGGCTCTTTGGAACGTGGAAGAGCTTGCTGAGTTCAAGAAAAGCTTGTAGATTGGAGGGAGGACTGGAGGAGTCTTCGGTTCAAGTAAGTCTTTTTCTTTCTTTGTTTTAATTAGAGTTCTTATGATAGTTAGCATGTTTAGGTTTATGTTCTTTGCATGTTTTATGAGTTTTATGCTTAGAATATATAGTAACATGTCTAGGCTTGTAGAATAATCAAAACAAATGGGTCTTGGGCAAAGGGAAAGTGACATCATAATCATAATAATTTCAATTTTCCGATACGTACTCGCGACCGCTTCCCAACAGTGGTATCAGAGCGCCGTTTTTGTTTTGATTAGTTCTCACTCATTTGAACTCGAAATTGGGTGTTTAAAGCTCGTTGGAAAGCTAACACCCTGAACTTAATTTTAGGCACAAGTTTTGCATGATTTGGTTAAGATTTGAATTGTGAAATTGCATTTAAAGTTCACGCGTCTGCAGAAAAACGTGAATAGTAAATTTATTTGAATAAAATAAAATGCAATATCATAATTAAATATTAATCAAAGTTATTTAATGCCTAAAATAATTCCAACATATTAAAACTCATATGCTTGATGATTCTATGTATGATTAGAATTGGCATGATTATTTTAGGGTGCAAGCATCTAGAGACTTTCTAAAAAAATAGAGTGTGTATTGCTTATCCCTTAGCTAAGTAATTATTCCGTGATGAACTTAGAGATTTATTACCTTTAAGGCTAATAAATATAAATCACTTGTTTATAATAAAAGACATTATAAAAGATACAAGTAGGGTGGGACCAAGGCGTTAATAAAACTTTCAAAACTAAATTTAATTTAACCAAAGGTATTACTAGAGTTAGATAATGATTTGGTGTCTTCCTTCACTCACTCCCTTTTTATAGCCAAAAGGGAAAGCTGTGAAGACATCTAGATAATCATTTACTTAAAGCTTACCTTAAAGCATATTTAAAGTGTTGGACTAATTTGGAGGATCTATTGTTTATTCATGTCACCAAGGCGATAAGAGCATAAGAGGTAAGGGTATTTAAGAGAGTTCGCTTCACCCTCCCCATGGGGAATTTTCAATGGAGGAATCCATTTGACAGTTATTCACTTAAACTTGCTAAAATCCTCAATAATAATTTAAGTCTAAAATTTGCCTCCCATTGTAAAGTATAGACCCAAAAGGCTTAAACCGTATTGGCAGGACTAGGCTTTACTAGACTGACCAATACCAATTTGTCCCTAAATCGTACTATTGACAATGGTTTGACTTTTCTGAGTCATAAGACGCAGCGACCCTTAGGCGTGGTCTTATAACTTAGTGGCAAAGATTGGGTGTCCACAAGGACTAGCATAAGCTATGTCATGTTTGATTGCCCAACCCAATGATCAAGGAATTGTGATTTATATCATAAATTGGTTGGGAACCTACCTAATTATCGTATTTTATAACTACCGGCCCTAGTCGGAGTTATGAAATGATGATAATGGGATCCTTGCCCACAAGAAATCCATCATATTGGGGTTGATGCGATTTACTTAAAATTTTAAAACAATTGAGAGGGAGAAAATTCATAATATTAAAAGCACATGTTATTATGAAACATTAATGAAAACATATTCCTAATTTTAACATTCTCTCTTAACATGTGGGTTAAAATATTTCACAAACATTCAAATGGCAAACAGAGTATCACTTCGTTCCATCCTTGATGAGCATAAACTCAAATGGGACAACTACAATGACTGGTTTAGAAACCTTAAAATTGTCTTACGACAAGAAAATATTTTCTATGTTCTTGAAAGACCATTTCCCCCTGAACCCGCAAAAGATGCTGACCAAAATACATTCGATGCTTGGAAGAAACACGTCGATGATGATGAGCAAGCACTTTGCATAATGCTTGGCTCTATGTCGGACGAACTTCAAAAAGCTCACGAAGATATTGATGCTCAAACCATCATCTTTCACTTGAAGGAGTTGTATGCAACTTCTGTTCTTACCATGAGATTCCAAGTGTCATGTGTCTTATTCCAAACAAGGTATAAAAAAGGATCTGTTAGTGGACATGTGCTTAAGATGATTGGCAACATTGAAAAATTGACCAGCATCGGGTTCATCATGGATCATGAGATATGTCAGGATCTAATTCTTCAGTCCTTACCAAAAGAATTCTCTAACTTTATTATGTAGTTTCATCTGTCTCATAAAGAAGCTACTTTAGCAAAATTGCACAATCTGATAAAGCAAGCAGAGAATGACTTGAAACCAGAGCTTAAAACCTCTGTCATGCTTACGGGTACGGACCTGGAGCAACAAGGCCCAAAGAAAAATAAGGGCAAGGCCAATGCTCCAGATCACTTAAAGCCCAATGGTATGGTAGAGAAGAAAAATGGAAAGGGGAAATGTTTCTTTTGTGGAAAGAAGGGTCATTGGAAGAAAGACTGCAGATCCTTGAATGCCAAGGAAGCTAGGGAAGCCCAATAGGCCAAAAAGCCCAATGCTTCAGTTATGTTGTATATGATTGAACTATATTCTCAAAACTCTGAACCTTTTACATGGGTGGTTGACACGGTTGTGGGACTCACTTGTGTAACAATGTGTAGGGCTTGAGAAACAGTATGAGACTCCGTCATGGGGAGGTTGACTTACGCATGGGTAATGGAGCAAAACTGGCTGCATTGTGCGTGGGGACTTATTCATTAGTTTTGCTGAATGGTTTAGTTTTAGACTTAGAAGATTGTGTTTATGTACTTTCTCTAGTAAAGAACATCATTTCAATTTCTTCTTTATGTAATAAAGGCTTTTCATGCCTAATAAGTTGTAATGAATGTTCCATTTATTTCAATGAAATAAAATATGGAGATGGTATTTTGAATAATGGTATATATGTCTTACAAACTAACAAAGAATGTTCAACCTCTAATATATACAACGTTAACTGGAATAATCTCAATGAATTACTTCTATGGCACAGTCGCTTAGGTCATATCAATGAACAAGATTAACTAAGCTACATAAGGATGGGTATTTCAAACCCTTCAAATATAAACCTTATGGAACTTGTGAGTCTTGTTTACTTGGTAAAATGACCAAATTACCCTTCAAAGGTAAATGACAGCGTGTATTGGAGACATTAGAACTCATACATTCTGATGTATGCGGACCAATGTCACTCACCGTTATCCCACATCGGTGAACTTTAAATGCAATTTCACAATTCAAATCTCATTAAACCACTAAATTAAGATCCAATGGCTAAGATTAAATTTGCTTTTATCCCACATCGGATTCTTAATTAATTTTGTTGTCTTTGGAGCACTATATAAACCCAAAGAATTATTCACAAATTTTTGCACCAAACCTTTCATATCTTGGGAGCAACTCTAAATTTTAAGAGTAAGCCACTGATTTTGAGGATCCATAAGTCTAATTTACTAGAGGAACCTCGAGTTAAAAGTTTTGAGGTATTTGCCTAGGCTAGCACCAAGGGCAAAATACCCGTGCACTCAAGGCGTAGTCTTGCCGTTGAGTTTTGGCTTTGGAGTGTGCATCTTTGGAGGCCACACACTTGGGTGGCTCTTTGGAACGTGGAAGAGCTTACTGAGTTCAAGAAAAGCTTGTAGATTGGAGGGAGGACTGGAGGAGTCTTCGGTTCAAGTAAGTCTTTTTCTTTCTTTGTTTTAATTAGAGTTCTTATGATAGTTAGCATATTTAGGTTTATGTTCTTTGCATGTTTTATGAGTTTTATGCTTAGAATATATAGTAACATGTCTAGGCTTGTAGAATAATCAAAACAAATGGGTCTTGGGCAAAGGGAAAGCGGCATCATAATCATAATAATTTCAATTTTCCAATGTGTACTCGCGGCCGCTTCCCAACAATTAAACCTTGTAACCGTTCCAAATTTTCAAATGGTGCCCCCATACGAGACTCATCATCGGGCTATCCATAAAAATACAATATCTACACAATGGTGTGCCTTAATTATTGGACAATTATGACCCATGGCATCACTATTTATAAAGAACATTGTGTTTTTGTACAAATTAACTATGTGACAAAAGGAAATTGCTATTTTATAATTATTGTAATTGGATTACTTGGATATATATAATGATAAAATTTCATATAGTTAAATTGTATTAATATGATATGAGACAATATTAGTCCACGAACGGTTTAATCATTAAATATCCATAGTCGAAGTATTATCGAGACTGGATATTGATATTACGGAATAGACTAGTATTACACTTGTGCTTGTTATGGAAGCTTAATGACATAGTTCCCATATATTTGGCAAGTGTAATAAGAGGTTCTGTTAGCTGTTGGACCGGGAACAGTTCGCTCTGGATAGACCTACTCGGAATCCCATTGGTAGTATGACTATGTGTCTATGGAATTCGAATCAGGGTAGGTGTATGTGATCTTTAACCTAAGACATACGTCGTTATTACTTGCGATAATCAGTTTGCTTTGATATTGGTCATCTGGAGATTTAACAGGTTCTGTATACGCCTCTATGAGGTTTACTGAGAATCGTAGTGTATTGTATGTGATGTTAAGATGGGAATATCACTTCAGTCATATGGAGATGATGGTCACACATGATACAGGACTAGTACTCTTAAAAGCTGCAGCTATCGGGAAATTATGACTAGGTCATGACTTTCTGATTACAGAGACTAGTTACTCAGGATCCGATATATGTTTCATACGGGGCAGACACAGAGCCAGCCCTAGGCCTAGCATGTGAAATATGATACTGGATCGTATTACGCATTACATAGTAGTACTACGCCTGATACATATTATATTCCTCGATGAATATTTCTGGAGAATTGGGTAGGCACGGTGCTTTGCTAGAAGTCAACCATGTCTTGTAAATCGGTGAGAACGTGGTACGGGGTACGCACGTGTTCGGATAGTCCGATGACCGTATTTACTGCCAACAAATCCAAGAATCTTTTGGGTCACTTCCCAAAGATTCACCAATGACATTTGACTCATATAGAATTAATCTGGGATTAATTATGAGAGAGAAAATTAATCTGGGATTAAATTCGTATAGAAGAGAGAACGCGATTAATTTAGAATTAATCGATAAAATAAATTTAATAGTTAAATTGGATTTTTCTATTTAATTTATTTATTTGGGGCTAAAATATTATATCGGATATATTAATTGAAATCGGATTTCAATATGAAATTAAAATTGGATTTTAATTCGGGCGAACAAATTAATTTGGAATTAATTCGAAAGTGACTATCGTAATAATTTTGCAAGGCATAATTATCTAATTAAATTGGATTTAACTATGTCGCGACGACAAATTCGTTTAATTCAGAATTAAACAAACTCGGGCCCAAGTCTAGTTGTGTGTTGGAGAAGCCAACTTAAATTTTGAATTTACATGAGGTAGGACCCATGACTTACATCAAATGTCTAACTTTGATGGAAGTAGTTGGCATTAATAAATTGGATTCATTTAACACACACCACCAACTTTTGAAACCAACTATTCACTCATCTCTCTTATTCTCTCATTGTCGAATTGCTCTCTAAAATGGTGGAAAATTTTTGCTTCAAAATTTCCAACTAAACTAGCACTTTGAGAGTCATTTGAGATGATAGGGAAACTCACCCAAGGACCAAACAACATACAAAAAGCTTGGAGCTTCATCCAAAGAGCAAATTTTTGAAATTTCTCCCTAAATCAATGCAAGTATTTCTGCAACTTTACTTGATTATTTCACACTTGAAATCATGTTTAGGATCTTGGAAGCATGTCTTAGAGACTAACAATGGTATCAGAGCCTTCTAAATGTGATTTTGAATTCTAGGGTTTATAAACTTTATTTGGGTATTTTTGCTTGGAGCATGAAATTCAAAATTGGGTGTTTGGTTGATTTTAGATGATGATAACTTAGAGTTGTGCATCATTGGATTGTTGAAAAATTGATTAGATCAAATTTCCCTAAAATCCTTATGTTGGCCGAAACTACCCTAGATTAAGCTCATGGTGATTTTTTGAAATTAGACACTTGGATGTGTTAATGACATGAAATAAATATTGAATGTTGATTTAATTGGATTGAAATCAAATTGCATGTTAAATTTCTTATCAATTGTCGTGAGATAAACATGTTGTTGGAGACTTGATTTTGCTTCAATTTGTGTTGGATATGAATTGGAATGATAAGCATGATTAATTAGATTAATTAATATTTTGGAAATGTTAGATTAATTAATTAGTTGTGTTAATTACACTTAAATTGAATTAATGTGATATTTGGAATATTGTATTAATTTAAATTAGTCCCTAAAATACTAATTGGGCTAATTTGGTTATATTTGGATTAATGGGCTTGGTTGGGCCAAGTTTGATTTTGGACAATTAGGTTGGATCCAATTAGGCCTAAACCATTTCTATAAAAGTCCAAAACATGACTTTTATGCCTTTAATAATTTAATTGGGCCTAATGGGCCAAAGTTAATTTTTGGCATAGGGTGATTCCTAAATAGGCCAAGGCATTATGGGTTTGATCCATAATGGCCAAAACTATATGCCTAAAGAATTAATTAAAAGCCCATTGGACCTAATAGAATTGGCATTGGATGCTAAATGGGCATTTGAGACCATTTGGATTGGATTTGGAATCCAAGTCTATAAAGGCATTAATATAATGAGTGTAATTGTTTAATTTGGAATTAAACTTGAATTAGTATTGAATACAATTAAAATTGGATTTAATATTATAGTTCGATATAATTCAAGAATACTTACTTTGAGTATTTATTCTTAAACGGGTTGGACTCGAGCAAATCAAATCGTTGTATGAACATTGGATGGTCATTAATTGAAGAATTAATTAATTAGACTAGATTGATTGACAACATGATATGTGTGAATGCTTGGATGTATTTGTTTGAATAATGTATATCGAATGGATATTAGATGGGTGAGGGGCAATTTTGGAAATTATTGTAAATATTGTATTTTTTTTAAATTGGACCTACGTGTCCATCATATCACCTCTCATTCTCATTGTATTTCTCTTCTCACCAATTCCCCTCAATGTAAATGAGGTTTCTTATAGTGTTATGTAATTGGGTACTTTGAAGAATGTAAAGTGCTAGCGGGAGAGAGACAAGAGAGAGTTTTGTTCTAGGAATAAAATATTTGTGTATCCATCCGCATATCATTATTAAATTTATCGCGCCTTATCATGCTTTTAGAATGCATGTTTAAGGGTGTATGATTAGACCTAATCAAAGATAATAAACTCGTTGCCAATTTACAAAAAACGCCCTCGTATTTAATATTAAGTGTTTCCTTCCATTGAGTGGTTCTCTCTCAAGATCCAAGATTGGCTTTGATTTGTTGGCCAAAGTCAAGATCATTGTCTATCGCGGATGTGTTTGAACTATGAAAGCTTTGTTAACATCGCATGTCTTGGGCAGTTGTGACTTGTTGGCCAAAGTCAAGGTCACTCATGTTCATCGACGCGGATTACGAAGTTTTCCCACTGTCAATAGGTCGCGCTTAACTAGAATCATTAAGCTTGTTGATCCAAAGCCAAGGCTTAGTTGATTCAGAGGAAACATGTTAGGAAATATATTGGATATATGTTTCGGACTTGGATGTCTACCTATCGGATCTAGGAATTGGATGGGATCCAATTGATCTTAGAGATCTACCTAGTTAAATTCTATACAGCTTGTTGGCCAAAGTCAAGGTTGTGTATTATTTAACGGGAACCTAGCCCACTAGGAAACTAGGTTTCCCAAGTACTCAACGGAGGGTTAGAGGCTCGCCAAAAAATAGTGGGAGGCTAGTATTAAATTTGCAATTTCGTTTAATGCTCGCTAATTTGCGCGCTTTATTATTTTTCGTTATTATATATATTAGTTGGACTAATATTATTTCTTATTTTCTTTGAACAGTTAGACTGTACTCAACACTACTCCATTTGTAGTTGGTTATATAGTTGGACTATAGTAACCATTGCATTTGAGTGTACCCCAAATATTTGATTGGATAGTTGGACTATAACAATCAAAATGGCTGGAAAGATTATCATTAGGAACATAATCATGGGTGATAATGTCTTTAATAATGCAAATTTCCCAGACTGGGAAATGAATCTCAAGATAGTCATGGGAGCTGAGAAGTTACTCAATGTAATAGAGAGACCTCTCGAGCCTGAGCCCGGAATTCTTCCGTAATAATTTTGCTAGGCATTATTATTTAATTAAATTAGATTTAATTACGTCGCGACGTAAAATTTATTTAATCGGATTAAACGAACTCGAGCCCGAAGTGTGTGTAGTCTCACTCAACTTGAATTTTGAATTAAAGTGTGGGACCCACCAACTTACATCACTAGTCAATCTAATTGATGGAAGTAGTGTTGGACAATTATGACCCATAGCGTCACTATTTGTACAGATCATGGTGTTATTGTACAAATTAACTATGTGACAAAGGAGATTGCTCTCTTATCATTTGTGATTAGATCACCAAGATGTATAAATGATAGGAGGTCCTTATGATTTGTTCCTGGATTGAGAATGATATGAGACAGTATCAGTCCACGAAGGATAAATCATTAAATATCCCTAGTCAGAGTATTATCGAGATTGGACATCGATAAATACGTAAGAGACTGGTATTACACTTGTGCGCGTTGTGAGGGCATAACGACATAGTTCTCATATATTTGGGTATAGGATACTCATGCAAGTGTAATAGGAGGTTGTGTTTTACCGATGGTATGGGAAACAGCTTCGCTTTAGATAGACCCCCTCGGAATTCCATTGGTAGTATGACTATGTGTCTATGGAAGTCCGAAATCAGGGTAGGTGTATTTGGTCTTAACCTGAGAATTGCACCGCTAATACTTGCGACAATCAATATACTTTGGTTTTGGTCGTCCAGGGCTTTAACCGGTTTCTGTGTACGCCTCTTCTGGGTATATCGAGAATCGTAGTGTGTTGGGTGTGATGTCAAGATGGAAGTGTCACTCCAGTCATATGGAGACGATGGTCACGTAGGATACGGTACTGGTTCTCTTATGTACTGCAGTCATCGGGATAAAATGACAAGGTCAGGTTTATCTGATTATAGAGACTAGTTACCAGACATCCGACATGTGCTTCGTACGGGGCAGACACAATTCCAGCCCCAGGCCTAGCACGTGATCATCTGATACTGGATCGAAATACGCAATACTACGTATACTACGCTTGATATAGATCACTATATTCCTGGAAGGATATTTCTGAGAATTGGGTAGGCATGGCGCTTTGCTAGAAGCCAACCTTATCTTGTAAATCGGTATAAACGTAGTACTAGGTACTTACGTGATCGGATAGTCCGACGACCGAATTTACTGCCAACATATCCGGGGATCTCATGGGTTGCTTCCCGAAGATTCACCGATGACGTATGACTCGCACTTTTATTAATCTGGGATTAATTAGATGAGAGAGAAAATTAATCTGGGATTAATTGCGGAGATATTTTATCTGGGATAAAATATCATTTAAAGAGAGATAACGATTAATTTGGAATTAATCGATAAATTAATATATTCGATATATTAAACGAGATTGGATTTCGACGCAGAATTAAAATTATATTTTAATTCGGGCGAACGAATTAATTTAGAATTAATTCGTTAGCGGCATGAATAGTAATTATGCTAGGCATGATTATTTAATTAAATTAGATTTAATTACGTCGCAACGGAAAATTCGTTAATTTGGAATTAGCGAACCCGAGCCCGGGATTGTTTACAAGCGCATTTGCGTTTTGAATTCGAGTGCGGCACGCAAGTCAAATCAAGCGTCAAATTGCTAGTCCCATCTAGCGTCACATCATCCGTCAATCAAGTGATAGATGTCTTTCACTTTGAGTGATTGACACCAATCACTATTCATTGATTGATGGGAGATGATGGAAGTGGTTGGCATAAATCATTTGACTTTTTGAAATCAAATAAATGGTAAATTAATTTTGGAAATTGATTAAGTGTATTAGATACACTTTTAAGCCAACAACCACACAACTCTCTCTTCACCATTTTTCTTCTCTCTCTCGCCCACTGCTTCTATTTTCTCTTCACTGGTTTCAGTAAAACCGTGAGTTATAGAGAGGCAAAGAGTGATTTTGTTGCAAAATCAAGGTGCTAGCACACACATTGAGTTATCCTAAGGTGATAGGGAAGTAATTTCGTGAGCTTGGAATCCATTTTGTAAGCTTGGTGCTTGAAGATTTCTTGGAGGACAAAGCTGAATTTGGAGGACATCAAAACCAATCCACTGCCGAGCTTCATTGTGAGTACGATTTTTGGCAGAACGATTGAATTTGGAGGACAAAGCTGAATTTGGAGGACATCAAAACCAATCCACTCTCTCTTCATTGGCAGAACGATTTTTGTTGTCCAACGCGTCGCTCAACCGATCATTGTGAGTATTCCGCAACTCTGTGATGTATTCGCATGTTTATTTTCATTGCTTGATTCGATCTTGGGATGCTTAGAGAATTCCAACAGTAGTTGAGAGCAATTATGAAAACTTGTTTAACACACTTTGACTTTTGGAAAGTATATAAACTTTTTGGAAAAGAATTTTGGTAATTGGTTTTTGGAAAAACAAAACAAAAAACTCTTCTCTTTCTTTTTCTATCTCATGGTCGAGAGCTTCTTCTTCTCTCTCAAAGTTTTTGTTGCAAAAATTTGTTCTTGCTAGCAAATAAAGGAGTGAATCAAGGTGATAGGAGAACTCACAAGTGTTGGAAACACTCAAGAAAGCTTGGAGCTTCCATCGACATCCATGAAATGTTTTGAAACTCATCCGATCAATGTAAGTTATTCCGCAAACTTTCTTGATTAATTCACACACAAATCACTCTTAGACGATCTTGGCATGTTATAGGAACACTTACAATGGTATCATAGCGATCTAAGTTTGATTTGGAATTCTAGGGTTCAAGACTTTAATTTGGGAATTTTGTGTTTGGAGCTTGATTTTCGTAAATTAGTTGTTGGGTTATGTTTATATAATGTTGAATTGGATTTGTGCATTGTTGGATTTGTGATAAATTGATTAGATCAAAAATCCTCAAATCCTTATGACATGGCCGAATATACCCTAGGTTGTGTTCATGGTGATTTTTTTATTTTAGACAATTGAATATGTTTAAAGCATGAAATAAATCTTGTATGTTGATTTAATTGGATTGAAATCAAATTGGGTATTATTTTATGCACAATTGTCGTGAGCCATGATGCATGTTATAAGATTGATTTTGCTTTAATTTGTGTTGGACATGAATTGGAAATTTAGAGCATGATTAATTGAATTAATTAGTGTTTTGGAAGCATTAGATTAATTAATTAATTATGGTAATTACACTTGAATTGAATTAATTTGTAATTTGGAATAATGAGTTAATTTAATTTATTGTATTTGGGCTTAATGGGCTTGGTTGGGCCAAGTTTGGTTTAGGATAATTGGTTGGATCCAATTAGGCCTAAAACCATTTCCATGAAGACCAAATATGATAATTGGGCCTAATGGGCCTAAATTGATTTTTGGCATATGGTGATTCCTAATTGGGCCTTGGCATCTTGGGTTTGATCCATAATGGCCAAAGCCCATGCCTAAAGAATTAATTACAAGCCCATTGGACTTTAATTAAAAAGTATTGGATACTAATTGGGCCTTTGAGACCCATGTAGATTGGATTTGGAATCCAAGTCTAAAAGGCACTTTTAAAAGTGTAATTATTTAATTTGGAATTAAATATGAATTAGTATTGAATATAATTTAAATTGGATTTAAAATTGTAGTTTGATATAATTCAAGAATACGTACTTTGAGTATTTATTCTTAAACGAGTTGGACTAGTGCAAATCAAATCGTTGTTTGAACATTGGATGGTCATTAATCAAAGATTAATTAATTAATTAGATTGATTGAATAACATGCTTGTGTGAATACTTGGATGTATGAATGAATAATGTATATCGGATGGATATTAGAATGGTGATGGTAATTTTGGAAATTGTTGTAATAAATTTAGAATTTATTAAATTGGACCTGCGTGTCCAGCCTATTATCTCCTTATCTCATTGTATTTCTCTTCTCACCAATTCCCCTCAATGTAAATGAGGTTTCTTTAGAAGTATTATATAATTGGGTAGAAGTATGAATAGTGCTAGCGGGAGAGAGGAAAGTGAGAGATTTGTTCTAGGAACAATTTGTTATATATCCATCCGAATATCATTATTATTTTATTCGCGCCTTATTATGCTTTTAGAATGCATGTTTAAGGGTGCATGATGAGACATAATCAAAGATAATAAATTGGTTGCCAATTTACGCGAAAAACCCACATTTTACGTTAAGCGTTTTTCCTTCCATTGAGTGATTCTCTCTCAAGATCCAAGATTGGCATTGGTTTGTTGGCCAAAGTCAAGACCTTTGTCCATCGCGGATGTGTTTGAATCATGAAAGCTTTGTTCCATATCGTACGTCTTGGGCAAGTTTTGATTTGTTGGCCAAAGTCAAGGTCACTTCTTGCTCATCGACCTCGATTACGAAGCTTTCCCACTATCAATGGGTCACGCTTAACTGGTTTCATTAAGCTTGTTGAGCCAAAGCTAAGGCTTAGTTGATTCAGAGGAAAAGGTTAGGAATATATTGGATATATTGGCATATATTGGATATATGTTTCGGACTTGGAGGTCCACCTACTGGATATAGGAATTGGATGAGATCCAATTTATCTTAAAGATCTACCTAGTTAAGTTTCATACAACTTGTTGGCCAAAGTCAAGGTTGTGTGTTATTTAATGGGATCCTAGCCCACTAGGAAACTAGGTTTCCCGAGTACTCCACAGAGGGTTAGAGGCTCGCCGAAAGTTAGTGGGAGGCAAGTATTAAATTTGCAATTTTGTTTAGATACTTGCCAATACGCGCTCATTTCATTTTTCGTCATTAAAAATTTATATATATTAGTTGGACTAATATTCAATTATTGTTTTAATTAAACAGTTGGACTGTATTCAAACTACTTCATTTATAGTTGATTATATAATTGGATTATCGTAATCAATATATAGAGTTAGACTATAGAAATCATTATATTCGATTGTACCTGAAATCGATGATTGGATAGTTGGACTATTGGAATCAAGATAACTGAAATATTAGCGTTTAAAACATAATCATGGGTGAAAATGTCTTTAAGCGGCTTCAATTTTCAAATTGGGAATAGAATCTCAGGATAGTCCTGGGAGCCAAGAAGTTACTTTATTTGATAGAGTGACATCTCGGGCCTGAGCCCGGAGTTGAGCAAATAATGGAGCATGAGCTTTGGAAGACTCATGGTGAAGATAACTTTAGTGCTCAATCTGTTATGCTTACCGCAATGACTCCTTAATTTATTCGTCAGAATTAAGGATTAGATCTTTATAATATGATATTGAAATTGAAGGATCTTCATAGATCTATTCTTAGATCTTAGAAGTACTAATTGCAATAAGAAAACTCTTGGAGAGTTAATGGCTATGCTCAAGGAGATAGAGCCAGAGCTTACAAAAGGGCAAGAAGCGCAAGGCACATCTTACTTCAACATCCCAGAAGGTCAAGGTTTGGTCGAAGGCTTCTTGAGGTGTGAAGAAAAGGGGCAAAGGCAAAATCACCACAGTCTTCTATGAAGATAAAATGACATATCCCAAGATATCTGCCTAAACAGTGGCAAACGGGGTCACTGGAAGCGTGACTGCCGTATGGATAAGGCAAACATGAAGGAAGTGAAGGCGGGGCAAGGCTTCGGCTTCAGATATGTTTGTTATAAATATATCCACTGCTAGTTTAAAATTCAATTTAGATACTGATGTGGTACATAAATATATGTACTGATGTGTGGGATCTACTGATTAACAAGAGACTAGCTTCAGATGAGATCGACCTGCGAATCGGAAATGGGACGAGAGTCGCTGTTTTGGCTGTGGGAACCTAAGTTTTGGAACTGCCCTTTAGGCATGTACTTAAATTAGGAAACTGTTATAATGTACCTAGTTTGACTAGGAACATTATCTCTATATCTAGTTTAACCCGTTGTGGGTATACATTTA